>LCTX01000672.1:0-20105 GCA_002233555.1 Limonomyces culmigenus | reverse complement strand
TTGGACCCATGCCTATCGTGTTAGTCAGCAAATCTCCCAAACAGAACGTGCAGACGTGGTATTCACCAGTAGATCACGGATGCCGCATATGGAAGAGTCATGGACTCGCTCGACAAGCCACTGCACGAAATCTAGCAGCTTGCTTGTGTACGGCTGTAAGACCTCGTGCTGCCACAAGCTGTTCACGATCTGCTCCACGTCCGCTCGGTTGTTGACGGGAGGGACCCAGATCTCGGTGAATCGATTGCGCAGCGCCGGTGAGAGCTCCTTCTTGCCGTAGTCGCCGCCCGGGTTCATCGTGGCAACGAGCTTGAACTCGGGGGAAGCTGAGATCTGTTGGTCGTCGAGCTCCCCGCCTCCACGCTCGGCGAGCACAAGGGTTCGGTATGGCTCCAGGACACTGTTCAGCCGCTCCAGCACAGAGTCGTCGGCCAGAGAGATCTCGTCCAGGAGGAAGACATCTCCGTTCCGCATCGCATCCACGAGCGGGCCATCGTGCCATTCGAAGATTGCGTTGAGGCGGACGAGCTTCTTCTGCACCTCAATCAACTCGCTGCGAGCTGCGTCGGAAAGAGATGTGGCCTCGACAAGGCGGGTGATCGCAAGCAGGAGACCGTCGGTGTCGAGACCGTCTGCAGAGACTCCGCGGATGGTGAGCAGGGCCTGAGCGTCGTGGAGCGTTTGAGCAGCTGATGCAGCCTTGCCGCGAACAGGGCGAAGTCCGCCGATGAAGTCTGCCGTTTCCGAGTTTTGATGGCAGCTTACGGTGTGCAGATCCTGACCTCTTGCAGCGGCAAAGACTTGACAGACGGACGTCTTGCCGCACCCGGTTTCGCCGACCAACAGCACAGGCTCGTTGAAGCGTAGCGCCCGAGCCAAGAGAACGTACATTCTGCGCATCGCGGACGTCCATACGAGAGAGCCCTCGTCGGGCATGGCCTGGCCGAGGTAATCCGAGAGTTCGCCACCTCGGCTTTGGAGGTCGTACATGGCCTTCTCCTCGATACGAACTTTCATGATGCCCTCGATGATCTCCTTGACGATGGACTTGTCGTCCGCTCGACGAGTGCGCTCTGCGAGAAGCATGTAGCCGTCCTCTGCCAACCGCTGATATCCCACAGCACCTCGGCCAGCCCATCGGAAAAGGTCACGGAGAGTAGCAAAGCCCTGCTTGCTGTCGAATACTCGGGCCGCTTGACGACGCTTCTGAAGCTCTGAGAAGACTGCGACGATCTTCGCGGCGTAAGACGGCGCAATCCGCGCACGTTGGCACAGGATGGTCTCGAGCTCGGCCTGCGGTACGTCCGCGAAGTGGACCTCGAGGAACCGATTCCTGAAGGCACGAGAGAGGATCTTTCGCCCGCCGTACAGACCCGGCGGGTTCTGTGTCGCAAAGAGCATGAAGTGAGGATGTGGTCGTACAACCTCGCCAGTCTCTGGAACGATGAGTTCACGATTGTCATCGAGCAGCCGGTTGAGCGCCTCGAGAACCTCGGTCGGTGCAAGGTTGAGTTCGTCAAGGACAATCCAATCGCCGTTACGTAGTGCCCGCACGAGGAGTCCATCGGTGTAGGTGAGCTTGCCAGTGGTGGGATCCGACACATAGGTGCCGATGTACTCCTGGATGTCGGTGTGCTCGTGGTTGTTGATGCGCACGAATCGGTGGCCAGTCCTGCGGGCGAGATACTCCACTGCACTCGTCTTGCCGGCAGACGTCGGTCCCTCGATGAGTACAGGAAAGCGTCTGGTCGCGATGATGCGAGCGAGATCGATGAGCTTGCGTTCAACAGAGGGGGTAAGAATGTAGTCCTCCGCCGCATCCGGGATCATTGGACCACGTTCGAGATAGAACGAGCCTAATCGGACAAAGTCTTCGAGATCTTGTCCTGTAGGCGGGTTGGGCTCTCTATTGAGTATGGACTTCATGTTTTTCCCGGGAAAAAAGCACTTCTCCGCCAAGGAGCGAGCGAGGTCGTAGCTGCCCTGGTCGAGGCCCATCATGAACGCCATCGTCACGCCCTCCCAGAGCGCCCGTCGCAGCCCAAATGCTGGAGCTGTGTCACTCGCGAATGAGAGTGTCCGTGCGAGTGTGCGCATGCTGAAGTGTGGCCGGTGGTTGTTGCCATCTGCGAGCTTCCGCTCTTCGCTCAACCGCTTCATGCCGGAGTAGAAGTCGGCGACGTCCATGATCGCGGCCTTGTCAGCCACTGCGAGGCCGCCAATGTACTGGCTAATGATCGCGAGGAGTGTGTCGCGGTCGGCGTCGGGAGGTGGGACGTCAATCTCCGTGAACCGTGAACGGATGTGTGGCGGCAGATCCTTCTTGCCTATGTCCGTGGCAGGGTTCATGCAGGCAAAGAGCCGGAAGTCCGGATGACGAGGAATCGGCTCGAGTGAACCGATCTCCGTCAAGGTGATCGACGACGTTGGCCCACGCAGGAGATTCGATACACATTCCAGCGTCTCGGGGCTTGCTAGGTTGACTTCGTCGAGGAGGACCCTGAACAACGGCAGTGTCAGGGTTTGTCCTCTCAGCAGATGACACTCAGACCTACCATCCACCCGTGCGGAGAGCTTTGATGAGTGGTCCCTCATTGAAGGAGAACGCGAACTTGGTCGCGTTATGGACATGCTGAACCGAGAAGGCATCCACATCCCGGCCGAATGCATCCCAGTCAGCCTGGGATGCCATGATCTCCTCCTCCGTCTTCCGCCTCTTGCGCGGACCCTCTGCGTCCAGCTCTTCTGCCCTGTACAACTGCTTAGGTTCCTGCCGCTGCCCAAGTCAAAAGACAAACCTATCCTGTGCCTTGGCGCCCAGCTTCTCCCTGGCCATCTTGCCAGCCTCCTTCCACAACACGCATGCTCGCTTCCAGTTTGTCTCTCCCACGGCCTTCCGCGTGGCGTCCTCAAACTTGGCGTTCTTCTTCCGGCTGAAGCTCTTGCCGAAGAGCTCGATAAAGCGTTCCTGCATGAGCCCGCCAGGCACACGGGCGTCCACCGGCCTGAACCCACCAACAAGATCCGCCGCCTCTGTCTGGTGCGACATGTTCAAGGCTGTGAGAGGACGAGACAACAGCGTGGCCAAGTGCGCCACTGCAGTCGTCTTGCCAGTTCCCGTCTCGCCTGCGAGAAGCACGGGCTCGGAGAGCGCCACTGCACTGGCGATCCGTGCGATTAGGTTGGCGACAGGTCGGTGCATTGCGAATGGCCTGGTCTGCGGTGGCGCAAGCCCCTGCATCTCTTTCGCAACGAGCGACACTCGGCCAGCATGTACAGATCGCGTCCGGCCCTTGCCATCTTTGTCCACTCGGACCTCGGCCATACGCTGGTACAGGACTGTGTCTCGCCGCTCGGCGTCCAAGCCCAGATGGTCACCGATGACCGCAACGATTGCATCTAGGTGGGCCTTCGCGGCTGCGTTGGGTGCACCGGCACCAAAGAATACGTCCCTAGCCTCGAGGAGGATGTTCTCGCACGTCGTTGGGTTCCTGAACAGGCTCGAAAGCTTCACCGTCTCCAGGTCCTCGTCGACATCCATCGGACGGTAAGAGGACGGGAGGACTGCATCGACTCGAACACAGAACTGCTCGAGCTGACGAAGCCCAATCTCCGGGAGGCTCGCAATGGAGCCGAGCGCACGGATGTCTCGCCACATGCTGACGAGCGCCGAGACGGGTGCACCGCTGAGGCGTGGTACTCGAGAGTCGAGGATTGCTCGGAGCTCCTCCGGTGCGGGTGCCACCAAGACAACCTCAGCGAAACGATGTGCGCCAAGAAATGTTGGCTTGGGAGAGGTGTTGTCAGCACGGACTGTCCGTGTCGCAAATAGAGCGAAGGCTGGATGCGCTTTGACTGTGCCACGGCCGGGCACACTAATGAACGCACGACCACCGACGTATCGCGCTGCATCCAGCGAACCGACGAGCGGGCTGAGCACACCGAGCACCTCGCTACTTGCGCGGTCAACGTCCGCAAGTACGACCCACTTGCCCTCTTGCATGGCTTTGACAAGAGCACCTTCTCGCCACTCGAAGGTGCCCGGTGTGGTTGGGCTCGAGATGTACGATCCGAGCAGCGAACGCGGATCGAGGGAGGTGTCAGAGAGGTGGAGGGAGATGATTTGGTTGTGTTCACCGGGGTGTACCACAGAAGCAAGATGATGCAGGAGCGTGGACTTGCCTGCAGATGGGGTGGAGCTGAGGAGGACGGGGTGCCTGAGCGAATAGTACGAGGCCAACAACTGCAAGGTCCGAATGGCCGTCGGAGTGGGAATCAATGTGCCTTTCGCTGGAACAGCAGCGGTCGACTTTAGGAGAAGGATCCCATGGATGTTGGCGACATATGGGCTAGGTATGACAGTCAGACCTTGGACATTGGAAGACCAGACGAGAGGCAAACCTCAGCTGCGATAGATCGATCACGTTCGTTTCTTCTCCCACGCCATGATGATAGCAGTCGGAGACTCCCTCGACGAGGACGTTCCTTGCGTCATGGACTCGTTGAGCCTCGGTGATCACGAAGAGGCACGCCTCGATGGTCAATCTCTGTCCATCCGGAGAGTGGTTGTAGAGGATGGGCACCTCCATCTCAGCTACCTCCCCAACCACTTCCTTCTCCAGCTCATCCCGGTCGCCCTCGAGCATACGGCTTTGAAGGCTATAGCACCGAACTGCGAGAAACCGCACACCTCCATCCGGATGCGGGGTTCGGAACAGCGTGGAAAGAGTATGAAGAGGCCACGAAAGCTCTTCGGGAAGGTTGGGGTTGGCAGAGAGGATGCGATAGTAGGCCACCAGAACCAACTGGAGGCGGGATGTGTCGAGATTGGATGCATTCTCGGGAGTGGCGAAGGCAAGCGGACCCTCAGAGAAGAACGGCTTGGAGAGTAATGCGAGCAATATCCTAGCATAACCAAAGATGAGACAGAGTGATAGTGAAGTGTGGAAGATAGACTTACGAGAACAACTCGATGTGCGGCTGAAGTAAGCTTGTGAGGGCGACCAGTTTTTCCTCCATGTACTCCTCGTCGTGCAGTAATCGAGCACATAGATCCGTTAGGATTGGTCGGAAGTATTTGGCGACGGCGCTCGTGAGAGATGGGACGAGCAGCAGTTTTGCGAGCGCGTCTGCGCGGTCGGTGTATGTTACCGCGTGTATGAGTGCGGGACCGTGAGAGGTGGCAGCTGGACATGCATCGAGCAGCGCTTTTATTTGGCGCCCGATGTGGAATGTTCGGAGGTCGTGCAGCGGCGCTGCGACCTTGTCGTCCATGATGTCGACGAGAGGAAGAAAAGTCGGAACGCGGGTCTTGCTGCGCAAGTCTCCCTCTTCTCCTCTCACCGCAGTGGAACCTTTCGACCCAAACAGTTTGCTAGTATTTGTCCCTACAGACTATCACCCTAATAGACACCTGGCATCAAGTGACTTCTGCAACCAGCATCAATTTGTCGGAATCCGATTGGTCGTTTGAAATACGGGTATCGTGAGACTACATTGTCTGCAGTTACACAGCGTCGCGAGCTAAAGATCCCTCACTGGGTTGCATTACCACTTGCATATGGTACGTGTGACACATTCGGTGACTCCGAGGCTGCGCATACCATGTCAAAGAATGATACTTACGGCATGCAGACTTCCGAATGGTCGTCACTATCGACGCGGGTCCAGTCGAACCTCTTCCTGTTGCCATCCACGATGCCCTCCAAATCTGACGTAAACTCTCGCTTATGGGCGATGGCGTGGTGCGAGCTGCCAAAGAAGCAATTGTGTGAGTCCATCAAGGTCGGACGTACCATCCAAGAGGGGCAAGTACTGCGGCCTCGGCCCGAGATTACCGGCCATCTCCATCAACATGCCTCAATTCCAGCCACTTGAGCATCACGTAGTGTTTCAGTCTTCGCTCAACTGGACGAATTAGTGCGTGCATGTGCCTCAATTCCAGCCACCCGCACAAACCCCTCGATGGACCCAGCTGAAACAGGCGCTCACATCGCACCTTGCGCCCGCGGAGCACTTGCAGGGCGCCGAGCGGGCGGCCGGAGGGCTTCTCTCGGAAGTTCTCTTGCTCTCTCACGGCATGCAAGCTACTGTCGCTGGACGGGGCATAAGTATCAAGGGTCGTTGCTCATGATATGTAAGCACACCAGTAGGCTGCATACGGCCGGTAATCTGGGCGTGAAGGCTGAGCGGAACTTGGACCAGTCGCTCGCTGTTCATGCCGACGCCGGAATCCGCCGCCTGAATGCCGGAGATCGTGTACGGTGCAGTGCTCTATTTCGGAAGGCGGAGCTTGGCAGCCGAGAGCTACGCCGCCTAGCGCGTTATAAAGCCCTCATGAAGCGGAGGGAGATGAAGAGTCCACAGTCTACGCCCCCCTTCCGGCGACAACAAAATGGTGTTTATCGACGGATCTACCCTACTCGACCGCCAGGGACTTTCCACCATCGCATGGGTCTTTTTCCTAGTTTGGGTCGTAACGCAGGCACGTCAACGAAGGCGGCTGGCGCACATTCCTGTCGCGGTTAGTCGTGGTTTACTCGACAGAAAATGTGCCTGCTCACTTTACTCCGACTCTAGCCTGGCGCTTCTTGGATCTGGGGTAACGAAAGGGATGTATTCTTCAACAATGCGGGTACTCAGTACTCTCGATGGTTCTCTCAATTGGGACGCGTCTTTCGTATGAAGGGAGCTCTGACCGTGAGTGATGAAACTCATGTCAAGCTTTACCACGTGGTGATGAACTCTTTGACACAGAAGCCTGATGTGGTGTGTTCCCAACTGCAGACCTGATAGGTTTAGGCCGTTCTGACGATGTGACATAGTTGGTCATTGGCGACCCTGCCGCACTGGCATACATATTGCAGAAGCGCATTTACCAATACCGTATGTCACATTTGACTGCGAGGAACAATCGGCCCTACTAAACGGCGCCCAGCCCATAGCGCTGTCACCCAGAATCGGATTGGCCGGCTGATCGGGGAGAGTTTAGGATGGGTCGAGGGCGAATCCGAGCATCGGCGGATGCGTGCCCTTGTTGCCCCTGCCTTGACGTCAGCTTCTTTACTCCACGCTTATCCGAGCTTCATCTTACTCCTCTGTAACAGTCTGGAAAGCGTGCGAGCGGGTGCCTCAGACATCCATGACGCGGTAGATTTGGTGGGTCCTTCCCAACGGCCGCACACCCGAAAGATTAACTTTTGCATAGATGAAGTCTCGACTGTCTGAGCACGTTCATCTAGCCGAAGGCTCGGCTACCGTCAACATCATGGAATGGATCGGCGCTGTCACGTAAGCTTTTGGTGCTTTCGGGGTCTTCACACCACATTGATCTATGTGATATAGGTTGGATATCATTGGACGCTATGTGAGTGGTAGAAGGTCACATTGGCTCTCAGGTAACCGAGTATTTCTCTGCAGGGCTTCTCTCATGATTTCGGCGGCGGTTGCGACTCGATTGCCACCGACATGCTGAGGACATGGTGGGATATGTCCAGAGTGTCAACCTCTGCCAAGGGATGGAGTGTACGTGATGCTCCGTTTCTATCCTCGATGAGATTGTTGAACTCATAGCGCCACAGGCCATCATGTTGTTTAGGTTGTTCCCGTTCATCGACCTTCTACCGATAAAGGCGATCAAATCCCAGTCGGCTGTGCGAGAACGACTTGAAGTAGAAACAATCCTTAGAATCATGTCGTGACGTGACTGACTCTTACGTTCATCGCAGGCAGGTATCGCGACGGAACTCGCTCGGAGAGGTGTTCCCGACTTCAAGTCAACCAAGTCCGATCTTCTATCACGCCTTCGTAAGCCTTCAGACAATCGCCATACGAGCGCCAATACTGACCAAGTGTATAGTGCACGCGTATCATGAAAAGGAAATCCCGGAAAAAGAGTTGGTTGCACATGTCAGCCGCCTCTGGTTCAGTCCTTGAGAGAGTACACTGACAAATGAATCTGAATCTTAGATCACGTTCTTCATGCAAGTCTCAGTGTGCGCCTAGGGAAGTGATCCACTGCTTATGCATTCCACAGCATGGCCGGCTTCGAAACATCAGCGCAAGGCATTGGCTACGCCTTGTGGCAACTTGGGCGTCACCCTGAGATACAGCGGCAGCTACGCGAAGAGGTGTTGTCGGTTCCGAACCCGTTCTTTGACGACTATACCAAGAAGATGCCGCTTCTCGACGCTGTTATCAAGGAGAGGTACGAGCGAGTTTCCGATACCCCGATCATCAGGATGATAACTCCTTTTCCATCAGTCTGCGCCTCAGTCCGTCAGTACCCTACGTCGAGCGGATCGCTGAAGAAGACGATGTGATTCCTCTCTCTGAGCCGATACTCTCCTCCTCTGGGAAACCGCTCACGCATATCGTGGTGAAAAAGGGTCAAGCAATCCAGCTGCCTTACGTTGCTATCAACAGGCTCGGATGGGAGGATGGCAACGCTTTCCGCCCTGCACGTTGGCTAGATGAGAAATCGCAGCCCGCAACAGGACAGCTTCCGCGAGGATGGTCCAATACACTCTCTTTCGGCGATGGACCTAGGAACTGTGTCGGTTTTCGTCTGGGTGCGTCACTGTCTTGCAGCTCACATTTTGCGACAGGCTGACCATATTCCCAGCGCTCTTCGAGACTAGGGTCATTTTGGCCAATCTCATCGGCAACTTCTCCTTCCATGACACTGGCGCAATCATCGACTTCAAGGTAGCCGCCAGTATTCAAGCATATGTGCGAGGCCGTGAAGATGAAGGCCCGCAATTGCCCATGACCGTCATGTCTCTGTAGCTTTGACTTGGCTGGAACTATGTTGAGGCCACCAGACGGAGCAAGCGCCGGAGTCATCATATCAGCGGCGTAGTTGTTGATGATTAGACGACATTCACAAGAATTTGATTCTCGGTGTCTATGCGCGGCATCACGTCTGTATCTACGCAGCGTACAGATGGTTTGGACGCGTCTCGAAGGGTCACATGACCGTGGTGCACCTTGCCCTCCCGCCTTTGTATCGCAGCGCAGCACAATGCCAGCTAGACGCGGACAAGGCGTATGGAGATCTACGCGAGGCGTTGGATCTAGCATTTCTCACTCCCAATCGAGCCCCGATTCTCGTATGAACGCCAGTCGCTCGTCTCGAAGCTCCGGCGGCCCTCCCAGAGGATCAATGCATCTGGTCGCGTCTATCAGTCGGAGTAGCGGGCTCCAGGCGGACGGCGATTCGTGAGACTCAGTTTGACTGTACAAGCGCAAGCCCTCACGCTGAAGCTCATCAGTATACTAGGTTGAAGGATACAAAGGTCCAGTCAGAGTACTGGCAATTCATCCTGGACAAGGTCGACCGTCTATACCTCTTTCTACTTCTCATCTCATCTCGGAGACCCGCTTAGATGGATAAACACTGGGATCAGCACGAGTCTCGGGCGTCCCTCTCAAGAAACGAGACCAACGGTCAGCAGCACGAGCAGGCAGAGTCTCGGGAGAACATCCTCATCCTTCTTCGTGAGTCTCTTCTCACTACATGATGCGAGTGCTCTCTGAATCAATTAACAGGTAAACTGAGGGAAGGTCTGCTTGCTATTCGTCGCGTCGATGCGTTCGCTGTGGAAGGTATGTCCACCACCAGACATCGGCACACGCCCCTCATCCCTGCAACAAGTGTACGAGACCTCACTTCTGGTGGCCGTCATATTCAACTCTCTCAAGTATATGACCGCACTAGCATTACAATTACCCGAAGTATACAAGCAAATGGATATACATACAACCCCAAAAGACCTGTCAGCACTGTCTCTACCGACTCGTGAAGCATCCAGTACGGTTGCCCTACTCAGCACACTTGTGTCATCATACCCATCGCAAACCACACATGTCAAGCTTCTCCGATCCTTGGGCTTGCCTGCGACGTCGACCAACGCCAGGTGGCTGAAGTCCTTCGCGTCGGCTCTGCGCACTTCGAATTTCTATCAGGTCGATCGGATGACTGGACCTCCGAACCGACCGGCGTTCCTCGATTCTGAGCCGATCCGAGCAGAAAGGGGGTGCCCAAAGGCTCATCTTGCGACGTTGGCGGGGAATGCACTATTGAGTCGACTCCGGGATAAGACCCGCCTGCGGACATGGACGGTGCTTCGGGTCGCCTATCCGCAGTTTTTGTGTCATACGGGGTCGCCGACGAAGCAGTGGTTGAGTCGGAGTCTTCGTACATTGTCCAGCATGGGAGGAGAGGAGAAGGAGGAGCGAAGTCTGGATACATGGCTGTTTGAACGGGCAAAGGTTGGGGAAATCAAGTTGAAGGAAGGCATTGAGGGTCGTTGGATAGTCGTCAAGAAGCCGTAGTCGAGTGTACCGAATGTGCAATGCCGTCAGAGCGACAGAATCGGAGCTGGCGCACAGAGCAGTCCCTCCAACTCTAGACCTGGTACTCCGACGAGGGCGTTGTCGCAAGCACCGACAGTCCTTCGTGCGTCTGTAACGTATGGCTATAAAAGAACGTCAGTATAATGAAAAGAAGCACGTGAAGATAAGGCTCACAAGCTTCATCTCGAGGTGTAGGAAGACTCGTCCCAACTCCCCAGCCGCAGAAAGAACCCACGCCTCGTCGATGAGGCCGTTCGCGGGATCGTTCTTGGTGATCCTCCGTTCATCGAATATGACTGTCATAGTGCTTCCAAGGGAAATCTGAGATGATGATCAGGCACAAATTGGATAGGGTGACTAGCTTGCACGTACTCCCATGACAGGATCCACAAAGTCTAGGTCGTTTTCATCGAGGACCGCACTCGTGTTCACGACAGCCTTCACTGCTTCGATGGCCATCCGTCGACTCTCTGGATGCGATGGAAGCAGATTGTGCAGGATGCTCTTTGCAGCCAGAGTCGAGCACAGCGCAGACCTCAGGGGGATGACCTGCTCGGCATCGGCTGCAAACGTCGTGCGGAGGATGGCGGTACGTAAAAGTGACACGTGCTCTTCCGCACCAGAAACGACATGCCTGTATTTGTATAAGGTCAATATAAGCACGCCGCACTCAAAGACAGGATACATACCAATACTTCTTTTCCAATGCCTCCCTTCGAGCTTGTCCACTGGGAGGAAACACGCCTACAGAAGTATGCTTCATGTCTGACCATCCGTCTTTCTTGAGGAATTCTGCCTTCATCTGCTGGGCTGAGGCATACTGATCAGTTTTCAGCCCGAGTCAATGATGGAATGGAGACACACCTGTAATAAAAAACCAAACCGCAGTCGCTCGTATGGCATGTATATTTGAAAACCAGATGGGCGAGCCTGAGAACTGAGGCCAGGGTCAGCAAGGTGCTTGCACGGCTGAGTCAATGAAACTACCTTCAAGGCTACCAGTTCGCACTCGAACTCCGGCGGCAGTCTGTGAGAAGGTCAAAAGGGCACAAGTATGCGGAAGAAATAAGAGAGGCATACATCGGGTCAAGCTCTAGCATTGCACTGGACGACCGATCCAAGAACATCAGTTGACACACAGCGCCCATGCACTCTAGGAAAACATGATTCAGCTCACTGATCCACAGAATGAAGCCAGACCGCACACCTTCTTCTGCATTGCGAGCTTCCAGATACGGCCCACCCGTTCTCTGATCAAGCTCCCATTTGGCTGCGAGCGCTTGGCGAAGGATGGCATCTATGCCGACGCGCTTTATGATACCGAAAGCGCGAGTCATGTACTCTCGGCAAGTGTCGATCCTCCGAGCATAGAAGTGGTACCCGGCGTGAGCCATGTACACTTGAATCCGAGTTGCAACCCAGTTTTGAACTTGGTTGTCTTCCATCCCTTCGAGCTGGGCCAAAGACTCCTCAGCCACCTTTCGAAGGTATTCCTCGGTACCCAAGGAGAACTGCACGCTTTGGGTCTGCCACAGGGTGAATCCGAAGAGATCGGCGGCGTGTACCATCGCAGGGTGTACTATCGTGCCCGAGAGGTCGCCCTTCCACAAAGCATAGAGGCGCAGTCGGACCATGTTCAGGCAAAGTTGTGCCCGATGCTTGATGTAGACCTGCCGACTGATGCCATGATGGTCAGAAAAGCAAGTCAAATGACGGGTAGGGGACGACGTACAACTCTTCCCGGCGGCTCAGCAGATTAGAGTCGGCGGATTGCAGAGCGACGGTAACGCTACACTCAAGCGATGCGTCGTAATGGGGCGACGGGGCCGACAAGACGATTGGACCACTCGCGAGCAGATCGCCATATGGCAGTTGTGCGCAGATCTCCTTATACTGTCCCTCATAATGGTTCATCTCGTTTTGCAGTGCAAATGTGTCGAAGGCGATGGCCTCTGGTGGCGTAAAGTCTAGTTCTCCCGAGTCGGTAGAAGCTAGAAAGCTGATCAGCAAAAATCCTCCATCACTTTCCAAGCGAGTTACTTACGGGGACTGTCCGAGAAGTCGGAGGGGACGAGGTCGGGCGGACTATCTGAGGAGTGATGAGGAATTCGCAACGGCGGTTGTCCTTCCATCGCAGCTAGGCGCTCCTCCAGTTGCCTCGTCTTCTCAAGTAAGGTCATAGTGAACGTCTGTCCTTCCTCGTACTGGCAGTTACCTGGCTTCCCGACCAGGTTGCATGTGGTACAGCATGGGCGTTCACCATCGCAACGCTGGATGTCGCCCTCAAATCAGGGCAATAATTTATAGGAGGTGGAGGTAGCGTACCTTCTTCTTGCGTCTTCAAATCTTTCGTCAGCTCATAGCGCTGAATAGACTAGGATCACGCACCTGCACGGCAAACAAGCGTTCCCTTTCTGGAGCGTCGGTGCACAGGACTTATCGGCCGGCCCTCCCTCATAAACACACTCCACAGAGCCGCGTGATGACTTTGTGCATCGTCCACACACGGGCTGTCGGCCGTCGCAGCGCTGCGGGGGTCCGCATGAGACACTTGGCTCAGGATCGCGACAGATGCCATCTCACCACTTTCTTAGCTCTAGAACAAGGTGTTTAAGAGAACGCATGAGTTGACGAGTTTATATCGCGCACCTGCAATGGGTACACGTCTTGCGCAGGGCTTCGCTCATGGCGGGCGGGAGACGGGGAGAGGCGAGGGAGCAGCCAATGCAGTCTAACCGCGCGTCTGTTTGAGGCTGTTTGAATCTCTTGATCAGACACCAAAACGCTTGCGCGTCTCGGCGTCCCCTGGACTGCGGAACAGTGGAGTTTCTGTATTGCGATCCGACTAACAGAATGTCACGTCTTAACTTGCGCATGATTTTTTAGATGGTATCTTCTACACGAGCAGTATGCGGGGAGCATGGTGGCCGTAAAAGGAAAGAATTATATCTGCATGCTGCTACTGCGGATGTGCCTAGCAACCGACTTACCCTCCACCTCCACATCGCTCACAATGAGCATAAACTTCATCAACAACATGGCCGGCCTCGGCACAGACCGCATCGGAAAGACAACGCACACACACGACGCAGATGAGAGCCGGTCGCGCGAGACCCACGAGAAGCGACAGGTCGCGTCGCCATCGTCGCAGTCGACGTCGGGCGACCCGATCGACGCGACAGTTCAGGCTACCGATAAAGCTGATGCCCGATCCACTCCGCCCCCTCAACACCCTTCTAAGATGCCGACCGAGCCGCCCCCTCTTCCCCCACGCACCCACTCGCATGATCACAGTCACGATCATGACCATGACCACGATCACGGTGGAGCGCACGGGCACACACACGAGCAATACGAGCACGCTGGTAAGCTGGACGTCCTTTGAAGCGCTGTGATATCCGCCTGACGCGTGCGCAAGCACAGGCACCTACGACGCGCGCGACCTCCCTGACTTCTCCTCGCGCAACTTCGCCGAGCGCGGCTTCACCATCGGCATCGGCGGGTACATCTCCATGAATAGATGTCGTACATACCAGCCCGCTGAATCGATGCTTCGTCCAGACCCGTCGGCTCCGGCAAGACCGCTCTGACGCTCGCGCTCTGCCAGCGCCTGCGGGGCACCTATAACCTCGGCATGCCCTCCCCGCCGCTGCGATGCGCCCGACACTGACCGTACACAGCGACTGTGACGAACGACATCTTCACGCGCGAAGATCAGGAGTTCCTGATCACGCACAAGGCCCTCCCGGCGGAGCGCATCCTCGCGATCGAGACGGGCGGGTGCCCGCACGCCGCAATCCGCGAGGATATCTCAGCGAACGCGGGCGCGCTCGAGAGCCTCCAGGCCCGCTTCGGCTGTCAGATCCTGCTTGTGGAGAGCGGCGGTGACAACCTCGCGGCGAACTACTCGCGCGAGCTTGCGGACTATATCATCTACGTCATCGACGTGGCTGGGGGCGACAAGATTCCACGCAAGGGCGGACCTGGCATTACGCACAGTGATCTCCTCGTCATCAATAAGGTGAGTTGGAAAAGTCTTTGGTGGCAGGATCTAACAGGTTCCCAGACGGACCTGGCCCCGCACGTTGGAGCGTCACTTGAGGTCATGGACCGTGATGCACGCCGCATGCGTGGTGACGGCCCCACGCTCTTCACATCCGTCCGCAAGGACGAGGGTGTTGATGGCGTAGTCGACCTTGTTCTCGCCGCGTGGAAGGCCGCGGGCTCACCCGGCACCCCCGGAGCGGTTGGTGAAGGCGAGGAGGGGACATGAGATCAAGACGTAATTTGCTTGCCTGGATGTGGGCAGATCAAAGACAATGTATCAGTTAGCTATGCTTAGAACATCGATGAGTGACCGGTCGTCTTCGTCCAATACCCGGATCCCTCGGGGTGTGAGGCACGTCGAGAGCTTGTACGCTGTCATGAAGGCCTGGCTCTCTTCGCTACACTTCAAGTTCGGAGGCGCCGCCCATGAGAACCGGGTGATCTCAAAAGCGACGTGGATCTCCTCCAATCCAGGGTGCGTCGGAAGCACAGGCAGAATGTATTGGGCCAGAGGATGTGCCCGGCAAATAAGGCACAAGCGGATGGCTAAGTATTGCACAGTCTGTGCGAGGAGCAAGTGCAGATCGATATCCAATTCGCATCCGTCGAGGATGAGGCAGCGCGCACGAATGGGAGGTAGGATGAGTTTGAGGTATTGGGAATGCTCATCATCATCTGTCCACCTCGCGTCCACGGTACGTAGATCCGGGTGCTGGTCGAAGAATTGCGCAAAAGTATAGGCATCCGCATTATTTGGTGGGCCCATAGTCAACAGCGCGTTTTGTAGGACTGGAAACTCGCATGCCTGCAGGAAGGCACCGTCGACCGGCGGCCCTCCAGCTCCGTCGTCGACTTCGTCTTAGTAAATAGCAAGCCTGGTCCATCGGAGAGACTTTAGAGACGGGAGGCACCAAGCGGCTGTAGCTGCAGTCGGCCACATCGGAGAATCAAGGTTGAGCTCAAGCGCCTCCAACCGCTGGAGCCGGCCGACGTAATTCACGCCCGGAACAACGCCCGCGTAGACATGAAGCTACAGCACACGCAGTGTGTCCGTGCACATGCGGCTCGCGACGGTGAGCATCCCCGAGCTCGTCATGGTGCCGAGCTTGAGACAGTGCATGTTCGTCGTGTGCGACAGAATGTCCACCACGTCGCTCGTCACATCCCACCCCTCGACTTTTTCACACTCCTTGATATTGAGCTCCTGAATCCACGGCCACGATATGATGGGTTGGTCTCGTAATTCCGCCTCGACGAAGGCGGTGAGTGCTTTCCACAACGCCTGGGGCGTCTTGAAGTGTAGACGTCGACACAGGATTGGATGCGCAATATTCTGAGGGGCGCCTGTCAGTTGTCATGCACTCTCACAGGTATAGATATCGCGTGCCTTCCAGCGATGTCAGACAGTAATCACATTGCCCACGACAAACGTTCCGCTGTTGGGAGACATAGCGTCGAATACGAGTGCCAAAAGCTCGTCTGACAGCCGGTTGATCGGAACGTCCCCATTTGATGCGGACATATTGGAGAACGAGGCAGATTAACAAGCCGATATTGTGTCAGACTTTCGGCTGGCCAGGGAGGCAGCCAAGAAGGGTTGCGGTGACGAGACGGAAGCGCACGTCCTAGTTTACCCCGGCCCGGCGGCTCCTCCGCTCCGGCCACCATGCTCCCCGCTTACGACTCGTCCAGCGATGAGGACGACGCTCCGCCTCCACCAAAGCGGCGCAAGCTGCCGACTCTGTCAAAAGCGCTCGTGGTTCCTGCGTCAGCCGACGATCGCACGCTCCACCAAGGGCGGGCGCGAAGTACACCGTTCGTGGAGGGTCAATGGGCCGCACACGTCTTCGTCCCTCTTGCCGCTCGTGCTGGCTCGCCGCTCCGAACCCTGCTATCCGAAATGCTTGCATCAGCACGTGAACATGTACCGATCCTGAACGATTTCGGGCCTGGAGAGCTGCACATTTCCCTGACCCGTCCGCTCTACCTCCGGGCGTACCAGAGAGCCGATCTCACGCGTGTGGTGGGCCAACTGGCCGCACGGAGCACCCCGTATGCATCTTCCGCAACTTCCTCCCGAGCGATGACAGACATGTAGCCCCCACGCAGGTTCACTGCCTCCCTCGCGGCGCCAGCTGTGCTCACGAACGATGAGCGGACACGGACGTTCCTCGCGCTTGAGGTCGGTGCTGGTCACGCAGGTCTTAGTATCCTTGCAGAAGGACTCGCGGCGCTTGCGGAGGGCTTGCGGCAGACGGCGTACTATGCGCATCCACGCTTCCATGCGTCAGTCGCATGGGCGCTGCTCGACGACGTGGGGACAGAGGACGGCGACTTTGCGACAATTGCGGAGTTCCCGCCGGAGATGCTACCATCGCTCGCGGATGTGTTTGGGGCGCGGATGGCGAACCCGAAGGTCGGCGGCTTCGAGGTCGACCGGATCTGTGTCCGGATCGGGAAGACGACGAGGACGTGGACGCTCGGCGGCTCGGCTTGAGTAATAGTGCATGCAAGTACAACACTTTCGAAATCTAGTTGGGTACGATATCATTGGTGCTGCAGAATATCTGCTCTCCATCAGGACATGCATATGAAGTCACCCTATGCCGCCTGTTCGCCCAAGGCGTCTACCAGAGACTGCCCGTCCTGATCTAGCAGTCGAATCCCTCGCTGCGCAAGAATTGTGGAGAGCCCGAGCAAGCTGGTGTAAAGCTGACCCTCCTCATCGGTGGCGGCTTCTGGTATCGTCCGCCACGAGAAGTGCTTTGGGAGGGAAAGTATCTTTACGTCTCGCAACGCAGGGCGAGCCGCTGCAACTGAGAGAAGACTATCAGCAAGGGAAGAGCTAGGCCTGTTCGGGGCAATAAATATTTCCAGCGAGTGAACCACTGGTGAAAGAGAATGGTGCAGATCGTCGTCCACGATTTCGTTCCACAGCACAAGTACGTGAGTGTGTACGTGGGGTATCAGGAGCTTAAAGTGCTCGCGCGGAGTCGAAACGTCCCGACAGAGGTAAGCCCTTGCCAGATTCTGGTGACAATCTAGGAACTCAGCCAGTGCATGGGCACTGATATCATCCGGCACACCGGTTCGTAGTGCCACCTCCTTCAAAGATCTAAATCTGCATCCACGTAGGAACGCAGCATCCGCCGGCCGTCCGCTGTTCTCCCTGAACCATTCCCAAAATAAGCATTTCAGCATGGGTAGAAGCCATGGTCTTGTAGAGATAACTAGCCAAGCCGATGTGCGGAGTTGAATGCGCAACTTCTCCAGCCTAAGCAACTTTCCAACATAGTCGATGCCGGGAAGAGTCGCAGTGGTGACGTCCAGATGTAGCGTAACGAGAGTGACTGCACACACGTGCGTCATGACTGTGAGTGCGTTGGAGGTTGTAATGGTTGCGAGCGCTAGATTCTGCAAGCGTGTGGCAAGCAAAAGTAGGTCAACCATATCTCTAGCGACCTCTTGCGATGACTGATCGCGTCCGAATCCTGTAAAATCAATATCTTCAAGCCACCTCAGGACAGGTCGATCCTCCAGATCGAAATTTCTGAAAGCAACCATAGCACTGCGCAGTGCTGTCGGCGTTTGAAAGTGCAGACGCCGATACAAGAGCGGGTGCGCGAGGTGCTAGTGGGCGGTGAACATACATTCACAGCCCAGAGCACGATTTTTTGTGCATACCTTCCATCTTTTACACACAAGAACCACACTGAATACGTCTACTGGGACACCATGCAGTCGTTCGGAAGCGCCCTGTGCTGTCTCGGAGAATATCAGACCCAACAGCTCGTCAGACATGCGATTGATGAGGTCTTGAGGTGGAATAGTCATGTGAGTGAAGTACGATGAACGGATAGAGCACGGTTTGAACAGGATGGAGATGTGCCCACAAAATGACGTGAAGGTTCGAGAGAAGGAAGGCGCGCGGTCACGAGATGATAGGAAGCGGACAGGACGGAAGCCGGATGTCCGCGTCTGCTACTGGCCGACTTGGACGACAACCTCGACTGTCAGCATGTCCAATTCAACTCCTCTCGCCTTCTCGTCTCCCACCACACCTTCTCTACACTCAGGGATACCATCACCATGAACACGCTTCTCCCTCCCCGTGCGCCCACCCCCGAAGCCGGCGACTCGACGCTCGTCGACATCAGTGTTTCGCCATGCAAGGCTAGGATCGTGGATTCGGAGGAGAGCAGCCGCCTCACACTTGCGAGCGTCGTATCTCGGCTCAGGGCCCGCCGCTCGCTCGTCCTGTCTGATTCGGACCACGAAGGACCGAGCCCGAGCTCGTCACAGTCCTCCTCCTCTTCCTCCGGCCGTCTATCCCCCATCACAGACGAAGAGGCTCCTTCACTTGACCGGAGCACGCCCGTCGAAGCATCCGAGCTCGAGACGAAGTATCACGCCATGACCCTCCTCACGCTCTCCGCCCGGCGGTCCGCCCTCGATTGGCGCAAGCTCGCGCGATACTGGGAAAGACGCGCGCGGGCTGCCGAGTCAGGGCCCTCTGGCGTCACACCGAGCGCCTCGGGTGTGTCCGAGTGCGGCAGCGACGCCATCCCACTGGACGCGGAGCGGATGCAAGCGGTGCGGGCTCTGGCAGCGGCACGGAGTATACCCGCGCGGCTCCTGGCAGGGATCACGTTGGATGGGACGGAGGAGGAGTCTACTAGCCAAGGGAGCTCGTCAGCTTCGGTCTCTGCCTCCCCTTCCACCGACGCCGACGTCCCTACTACAGTCGACGACGCAAGCCATGCAAGCTCTACACCAGCTCCGCTCGATAGCACGTCTGACCGACCCGCCTCTCTCGATATACCTGCACGGAAGGCCGCCCCTCGCATGTCCCACATCGCCGTGGCCCGCCGCCCTGGTACAGGTCCAGTCGCTCGCATCGTCACTCGCACCATTCCTCGTCCACCACTCAAGGTCTACCCTCTCCTCTCGTCTCACTCACATTATGTACTGAAGCTTCTTCACAGAGAGCACCTTCCACTGACTCACGCGTCAAGGAGACGCCCACGACGACTGCCCGGCAGCGATCTTGCTCAACGGCCGCGACGAATGTCCGACCTCCACGACGCCCGTCATCTGCGGCTGCTACTGCCAGTAGCGTTAGGAAGATGTCGGCTTCGAAGGCGCAGGTGCCTGTTCTTCCGCGCATCGCAACCTCAGCAGCCCGGAAAGCGAGTGTGAGGCGTCCGCTCCCCGCTTCTTCCAATGCATCCTCATGATGCCCGATGCCATTTTTACCCTCGCCCCTCTTTATAATCTCGCCGATCCGTACAGTACACCTAATATCACATGCTTCTCGCGTAGAAACCACATGTGCCAGACGCAGCACAAGATCAGTCCGATACACGACGCTCTCGCTCCAAGTCGGCAATCCATTCGGCTTCTGATCTATATATCGCTATAGATTTATCCATCTCAGTTATGCACCCGTTGAAGAAGTCATTGCCGCTTACATGATGTCCTCATCTCGAACTGTGACCGCCTATCGAAGTGGTCGACGACAAGTAAAGGAAGATTAGGCTTAAAGTTCCGAGGCGGGTGCCATAACTTGAGGTGATGGCTTCTGATGCCTTCGAGTCCGTAGAGCGCACACAGCTTCCGCAATGCGTCGCATACATCCCGGTGAGGGAATGCTGCGTGCTTCCCCGCAACCTTTTGGCATTTGCGAGAGCAATAAACCACAC
>LCTX01000670.1:0-19714 GCA_002233555.1 Limonomyces culmigenus | reverse complement strand
TTGGACCCATGCCTATCGTGTTAATCAGCAAATCTCTCAAACAGAACGTGCAGACGTGGTATTCACCAGTAGATCACGGATGCCGCATATGGAGGAGTCATGAACTCGCTCGACAAGCCACTGCACGAAATCTAGCAGCTTGCTTGTGTACGGCTGTAACACTTCGTGCTGCCACAAGCTGTTCACGATCTGCTCCACGTCCGCTCGGTCGTTGACGGGAGGGACCCAGATCTCTGTGAATCGATTGCGCAGCGCCGGTGAGAGCTCCTTCTTGCCGTAGTCGCCTCCCGGGTTCATCGTGGCCACGAGCTTGAACTCGGGGGAAGCTGAGATCTGTTGGTCGTCGAGCTCCCCGCCTCCACGCTCGGCGAGGACAAGGGTTCGGTGTGGCTCCAGGACACTGTTCAGCCGCTCCAGCACAGAGTCGTCGGCCAGAGAGATCTCGTCCATGAGGAAGACATCTCCGTTCCGCATCGCATCTACGAGCGGGCCATCGTGCCACTCGAAGATTGCGTTGAGGCGGACGAGCCTCTTCTGCACCTCGATCAACTCGACGCGGGCTGCGTCGGAAGGAGATGCCGCCTCGATGAGGCGTGTGATCGCAAGCAGGAGGCCATCGGTGTCGAGACCGTCTGCAGAGACCCCACGGGTGGTGAGCAAAGCCTGAGCGTCGTGGAGGGTTTGAGAGGCTGATGCAGCCTTGCCACGAACAGGGCGAAGTCCGCCGATGAAGTCTGCCGTTTCCGAGTTTTGATGGCAGCTTACGGTGTGCAGATCCTGACCTCTTGCAGCGGCAAAGACTTGACAGACGGACGTCTTGCCGCAGCCGGTTTCGCCAACCAACAGCACAGGCTCGTTGAAGCGTAGCGCCCGAGCCAGGAGAACGTACATCCTGCGCATCGCGGACGTCCATACGAGAGAGCCCTCGTCAGGAATGGCCTGGCCAAGGTAATCCGAAATTTCGCCACCTCGGCTTTGGAGGTCGTACATGGCCTTCTCCTCGATTCGAACCTTCATGATGCTCTCGATGATCTCCTTGACGATGGACTTGTCGTCCGCTCGACGAGTGCGCTCCGCAAGAAGCATATAGCCGTCCTCTGCCAACTGCTGATATCCGACAGCACCTCGTCCAGCCCATCTGAAGAGGTCACGGAGAGTAGCAAAGCCCTGCTTGCTGTCGAATACTCGGGCCGCTTGACGACGCTTCTGAAGCTCCGAGAAGACTGCGACAATCTTCGAGGCGTACGACGGGGCAATCCGCGCACGTTGGCACAGGATGGTCTCGAGCTCGGCCTGCGGTACATCCGCAAAGTGGACCTCGAGGAACCGATTCCTGAAGGCGCGAGAGAGGATCTTTCGTCCACCGTACAGACCCGGCGGGTTCTGTGTCGCGAAGAGCATAAAGTGAGGATGCGGTCGTACGACCTCGCCAGTCTCTGGAACGATGAGTTCACGATTGTCATCGAGTAGCCGGTTGAGTGCCTCGAGAACCTCCGTCGGTGCGAGGTTGAGTTCGTCAAGGACAATCCAATCGCCGTTACGTAGCGCCCGCACGAGGAGTCCATCGGTGTAGGTGAGTTTGCCGGTGGTGGGATCCGACACATAGGTGCCGATGTACTCCTGGATGTCGGTGTGCTCGTGGTTGTTGATGCGCACGAATCGGTGGCCAGTCCTGCGGGCGAGATACTCCACGGCACTCGTCTTGCCGGCAGACGTCGGCCCCTCGATGAGTACAGGAAAGCGTCTGGTCGCGACGATGCGGGCGAGATCGATGAGCTTGCGTTCAACAGAGGGGGTAAGAATGTAGTCCTCAGCCGCATCCGGGATCATCGGACCACGTTCGAGATAGAACGAGCCTAATCGGACAAAGTCTTCGAGATCTTGTCCTGTAGGCGGGTTGGGCTCTCTATTGAGTATGGACTTCATGTTTTTCCCGGGAAAAAAGCACTTCTCCGCCGAGGAGCGAGCGAGGTCGTAGCTGCCCTGGTCGAGGCCCATCATGAACGCCATCGTCACGCCCTCCCAGAGCGCCCGTCGCAGCCCAAATGCTGGAGCTGTGTCACTCGCGAATGAGAGTGTCCGTGCGAGTGTGCGCATGCTGAAGTGTGGCCGGTGGTTGTTGCCATCTGCGAGCTTCCGCTCTTCGCTCAACCGCTTCATGCCGGAGTAGAAGTCGGCGACGTCCATGATCGCGGCCTTGTCAGCCACTGCGAGGCCGCCAATGTACTGGCTAATGATCGCGAGGAGTGTTTCGCGGTCGGCGTCGGGAGGTGGGACGTCGATCTCCGTGAACCGCGAACGGATGTGTGGTGGCAGATCCTTTTTGCCTATATCCGTGGCGGGGTTCATGCAGGCAAAGAGCCGGAAGTCCGGATGACGAGGAATTGGCTCGAGCGAACCGATCTCCGTCAAGGTAATCGACGATGTTGGCCCACGCAGGAGATTCGATACACATTCCAGAGTCTCAGGGCTTGCTAGGTTGACTTCGTCCAGGAGCACCCTGAGCAATGATGGCAGTGTCAGGGTTGGTCCTCTCATCAGATGTCACTTAGACTTACCATCCACCCGTACGGAGAGCTTTGATCAGCGGTCCCTCATTGAAGGAGAACGCGAACTTGGTTGCATTTTGAACATGCTGAACCCAGAAGGCATCCACGTCCCGACCGAATGCATCCCAGTCAGCCTGGGATGCCTTGATCTCCTCCTCCGTCTTCCGCCTCTTGCGCGGACCCTCTGAGTCCAGCTCCTCTGCCCTGTGCGACTGGTCAGGTTCCTGCCGTTGCCCAAGGCAAAAGACAAACCTGTCCTGCGCCTTGGCGCCCAGCTTCTCCCTCGCCATCTTGCCAGCCTCCTTCCACAGCACGCAGGCCCGCTTCCAGTTGGTCTCGCCCACTGCCTTTCGCGTGGCGTCCTCAAACTTGGCGTTCTTCTTCCGGCTGAAGCTCTTGCCGAAGAGCTCGATAAAGCGCTCCTGCATGAGCCCGCCAGGCACACGAGCGTCCACCGGCCTGAACCCACCAACGAGATCCGCCGCCTCTGTCTGGTGCGACATATTCAATGCTGTGAGAGGACGAGACAACAGCATAGCCAAGTGCGCCACTGCACTCGTCTTGCCAGTTCCCGTCTCGCCTGCGAGAAGCACGGGCTCGGAGAGCGCCACAGCACTGGCGATCCGTGCGATTAGGTTGGCCACGGGCCGGTGCATTGCGAATGGTCTGGTTTGCGGTGGCGCAAGCCCCTGCATCTCCTTCGCAACGAGCGACACTCGGCCAGCATGTACAGATCGCGTCCGGCCCTTGCCATCTTTGTCCACTCGGACCTCGGCCATACGCTGGTACAGGACTGTGTCTCGTCGCTCGGCGTCCAAGCCCAGATGGTCACCGATGGCCGCCACGATGGCATCCAGGTGGGCCTTCGCGGCTGCGTTGGGTGCACCGGCACCAAAGAACACGTCCCTAGCCTCGAGGAGGATGTTCTCGCACGTCGTTGGGTTCCTGAACAGGCTGGACAGCTTCACCGTTTCCAGGTCTTCGTCGACATCCATCGGACGGTAAGAGGACGGGAGGACTGCATCGACTCGAACACAGAACTGCTCGAGCTGACGAAGCCCAATCTCCGGGAGGCTCGCAATGGAGCCGAGCGCACGGATGTCTCGCCACATGTTGACGAGCGCCGAGACGGGTGCACCGCTGAGGCGTGGTACTCGAGAGTCGAGGATTGCTCGGAGCTCTTTCGGTGCAGGTGCGACCAAGACTACCTCGGCGAAGCGATGTGCGCCAAGAAACGTTGGCTTGGGAGAGGTGTTGTCAGCACGGACTGTCCGTGTCGCAAATATAGCGAAGGCTGGATGTGCTTTGACTGTGCCGCGGCCGGGCACACTGATGAACGCACGGCCACCAATGTATCGCGCAGCATCTAGCGAACCGACGAGCGGGCCGAGCACGCCGAGGACCTCGCTACTTGCGCGGTCAATATCCGCAAGGACGACCCACTTGCCCTCTTGCATGGCTTTGACGAGAGCACCTTCTCGCCACTCGAAGGTGCCCGGTGTGGTTGGGCTCGAGATGTACGATCCGAGCAGCGAACGCGGTTCGAGGGAGGTGTCGGAGAGGTGAAGGGAAATGATTTGGTTGTGTTCACCGGGATGTACTACAGAGGCGAGATGGTGCAGAAGCGTAGCTTTGCCTGCGGATGGGGTCGAGCTGAGGACGACGGGGTGCCTGAGCGAATAGTACGAGGCCAACAACTGCAAGGTCCTAATGGCTGTCGGAGTGGGAATCAATGAGTCTTTCGCTGGAACAGCAGCGGTCGACTTGAGGAGAAGGACACCATGGATGTTGGCGACATATGGGCTGGAAATGACAGTCAGACCTTGAACATTAGAAGACCGAACAAGAGGCAAACCTCAGCTGCGATAGATCGATCACGTTCGTTTCTTCTCCCACGTCATGATGATAGTAGTCGGAGACTCCCTCGACGAGGACGTTCCTTGCGTCATGTACTCGTTGAGCCTCGGTGATCACGAAGAGGCACGCCTCGATGGTCAATCTCTGTCCATCCGGAGAGTGGTTGTAGAGGATGGGCACCTCCATCTCAGCTACCTCCCCAACCACTTCCTTCTCCAGCTCATCCCGGTCGCCCTCGAGCATACGGCTTTGAAGGCTATAGCACCGAACTGCGAGAAACCGCACACCTCCATCCGGATGCGGGGTTCGGAACAGCGTGGAAAGAGTATGAAGAGGCCACGAAAGCTCTTCGGGAAGGTTGGGGTTGGCGGAGAGAATGCGATAGTAGGCAACGAGAACCAACTGGAGGCGGGATGTGTCGAGACTGGATGTGGTCTCGGGAGTGGCGAAGGCAAGCGGACCCTCAGAGAAGAACGGCTTGGAGAGTAATGCGAGCAATATCCTAGCGTAACCAAAGATGAGACAGAGTGATAGTGAAGTGTGGAAGATAGACTTACGAGAACAACTCGATGTGCGGCTGAAGTAAGCTTGTGAGGGCGACCAGTTTTTCCTCCATGTACTCCTCGTCGTGCAGTAGTCGAGCACATAGATCCGTTAGGATTGGTCGGAAGTATTTGGCGACGGCGCTCGTGAGAGATGGGACGAGCAGCAGTTTTGCGAGTGCGTTTGCGCGGTCGGTGTATGTCACCGCGTGTATGAGTGCGGGACCGTGAGGGGTGGCAGCTGGACATGCATCGAGCAGCGTTTTTATTTGGCGGCCGATTTGGAATGTCCGGAGGTCGTGCAGCGGCGCTGCGACCTTGTCGTCCATGATGCCGACGAGAGGAAGAAAAGTCGGAACGCGGGTCTTGCTGCGCAAGTCTCTCACCGCAGTGGAACCTTTCGACCTAAACAGTTCGCTAGTATTTGTGCCAACAGACTATCACCCTAATAGACACCTAGAATCAAGTGGCTTCTGCAGCCAGCATCAATTCGTCGGAATCCGATTAGTCGTTTGAAATACGGGTATCGTGAGACTACATTGTCTGCAGTTACACAGCGTCGCAAGCTAAAGATCCCTGACTGAGTTTCATTACCACGTATGTGTGGCACACTCATTGACTCTGAGGCTGCGCATACCATGTCAACGAATGATACGGCCTGCAGACTTCCGAATTGTCGTCACTATCGACGTGGGTCCAGTCGAACCTCTTCCTGCCGCCATCCACGATGCCCTCCAAATCTGACGTAAACTCTCGCTTACGGGCGATGGCGTGGTGCGAGCTGCCAAAGAAGTAATTGTGTGAGTTCATCAAGGTCGGACGTACCGTCCAAGAGGGGCAAGTACTGCGGCCTCGGCCCGAGATTACCGGCCATCTCGATCAATATGCCTCAATTCCAGCCACTTGAGCACCACGTAGTGTTTCAGTCTTCGCTCAACTGAACAAAGCTAGTGCGTGGATGTGCTTCAATTCCAGCCACCCGCACGAACCCCTCGATGGACCCAGCCGAAACAGGCGCCCACATCGCACCTTGCGCCTGCGGAGCACTTGCAGGGCGCCGAGCGGGCGGCCGGAGGGCTTCTCTCGGAAGTTCTCTTGCTCTCTCACGGCATGCGAGCTACTGTTGCTGGACGGGGCATAAGTATCAAGGGTCGTTGCTCATGATATGTAAGCAGGCCAGTAGGCTGCATACGGCCGGTCATCTGGGCGTGAAGGCTGAGCGGAACTCGGACCAGTCGCTCGCTGTTCATGCCGACGCCGGAATCCGCCGTCTGGATGCCGGAGATCGTGTACGTGCAGTGCTCTATATCGGAAGGCGGAGCTTGGCAGCCGAGAGCTACGCCGCTTAGCGCGTTATAAAGCCCTCATGAAGCGGAGGGAGATGAAGATTCTATAGTCTGCGCCCCCATTCCGGCGACAACAAAATGAAGTCTCTTGACGAATCTACCTTCCTCGGCCGCCAAGGACTTACCATCATCGCATGGGTCTTTTGCCTGGTTTGGGTCGTAACGCAGACACGTCAACGAAGGCGGCTGGCGCACATTCCTGTCGCGGTTAGTCGTGGTTTACTCGACAGAAAATGCGCCTGCTCACTTTACTCCGACTCTAGCCTGGCGCTTCTTGGATCTGGGGTAACGAAAGGGATGTATTCTTCAACAATGCGGGTACTCAGTACTCTCGATGGTTCTCTCAATTGGGACGCGTCTATCGTATGAAGGGAGCTCTGACCGTGAGTGATGAAGTTCATGTCAAGTTTCACCACGTGGTGATGAACTCTTTGACACAGAAGCCTGATGTGGTGTGTTCCCAACTGCAGACCTGATAGGTTTAGGCCGTTCTGACGATGTGACATAGTTGGTCATTGGCGACCCTGCCGCACTGGCATACATATTGCAGAAGCGCATTTACCAATACCGTATGTCACATTTGACTGCGAGGAACAATATGTCCTGCTAAACGGCGCCTAGCCCATAGCGCTGTCACCCAGAATCGGATTGGCCGGCTGATCGGGGAGAGTTTAGGATGGGTCGAGGGCGAATCCGAGCATCGGCGGATGCGTGCCCTTGTTGCCCCTGCATTGACGTCAGCTTCTCTGCTCCACCGGTATCCGGGCCTCATCTTACTCCTCTGTAAACAGTCTGGAAAGCGTGCGAGCGGGTGCCACAGATATCCATGACGCGGTAGATTTGGTGGGTCCCACCCGACGACTTCACACCCCAAAGATTAACTTTCTCATAGATGAAGTCTCGACTCTCTGAGCACGTTCATTTAGCCGAAGGCTCGGCTACGGTCAACATCATGGAATGGATCGGCGCTGCCACGTAAGCTTTTGATGTTTTCTGGGTATTCGCATTCCATTAATCTTTTTGCCATAGGTTGGATATCATTGGACGCTATGTGAGTAGTAAAGGTCACTCTGTCTCTCAGGTAACCGAGTAAGTACATCTCTGCAGGGCTTCTCCCACGATTTCGGCGGCGGTTGCGACTCAATTGCCACCGACATGCTGAAAACATGGTGGGATATGTCCAGGGTGTCGACCTCTGCCAAGGGGTGGAATGTACGTGATGCTCCGTTTCTATCCTCGATGAGATTGTTTGAACTCATTGCGCCGCAGGCCATCATGTTGTTTAGGATGTTCCCGTTCATCGACCTTCTACCGCTAAAGGCGATCAAATCCCAGTCGGCCGTGCGAGAACGACTTGAAGCTAGGACCTATCCCTGAAATTGTGTCGTGACGTGACTGATTCTTACGTTCATCGCAGGCAGGTATCGCGACGGAACTCGCTCGGAGAGGTGTTCCCGACTTCAAGTCAACCAAGTCCGATCTTCTATCACGCCTTCGTAAGCCTTCAGACAATCGCCATACGAGCGCCAATACTGACCAGGTATATAGTGCACGCGTATCATGAAAAGGAAATCCCGGAACAAGAGTTGGTCGCACATGTCAGCCGCCGCTGGTTTAGTCCTTGAGAGAGTACACTGACATATGAATCTGAATCTTAGATCACGTTCTTCATGCAAGTCTCAGTGTGCGCCTAGGGAAGTGATACATTGCTTATGCATTCTACAGCATGGCCGGCTTCGAAACATCAGCGCAAGGCATCGGCTACGCCTTGTGGCAACTTGGGCGTCACCCTGAGATACAGCAGCAGCTACGCGACGAGGTGTTGTCGGTTCCGAACCCGTCCTTTGACGACTACACCAAGAAGATGCCGCTTCTCGATGCTGTTATCAAGGAGAGGTACGAGCGAGTTTCCGATACCCCGATCATCAGAATGATAATTCCTTCTCCATCAGTCTGCGCCTCAGTCCTTCAGTACCCTACGTCGAGCGGATCGCTGAAGAAGACGATGTGATTCCCCTCTCTGAGCCGATACTCTCCTCCTCTGGGAAACCGCTCACGCATATCGCGGTGAAAAAGGGTCAAGCGATCCAGCTGCCTTACGTTGCTATCAACAGGCTCGGATGGGAGGACGGCAACGTTTTCCGCCCTGCACGTTGGCTAGATGAGAAATCGCAGCCCGCCACAGGACAGCTTCCGCGAGGATGGTCCAATACACTGTCTTTCGGCGATGGGCCTCGGAACTGTGTTGGCTTTCGTCTGGGTGCATCACTGTCTTGTAGCTCAGATTTTGCGACAGGCTGACCATATTCCCAGCGCTGTTCGAGACCAGGGTCATCTTGGCCAATCTCATCTGCAACTTCTCCTTCCATGACACTGGCGCAATCATCGACTTTAGGGTAGCCGCCAGCATTCAAGCATATGTGCGAGGCCGTGAAGGCGAGGGCCCGCAATTGCCCATGGCCGTCATGTCTCTGTAGCTACGACTTGGCTGGAACCATGTCGGCCACAAGACCGAGCAGGCGCCGGTGTCATCATATCAGCGGCGCAGTTGTTAATGATTAGACGACATTCACAAGAATTAGATTTTCGATTTCTATGCGCGGTAGCACGTCTATATCTACGCAGCGTACAGAGGGTTTGGACGCTTGGATGATGGTCTCCAAGGGTCACATGACCGTGGTGCACCTTGTCCTCCCGCCTTTGTAGCGCAGCGCAGCACAATGCCAGCTAGACGCGGACAAGGCGTATGGCGATCTACGCGAGGCGTTGGATCTAGCATTTCTCATTCGCAATCGAACCCCGATTCTCGCATGAACGCCAGTCGCTCGTCTCGAAGCTCCGGCGGCCCTCCCAGAGGCTCAATGCATCTGGTCGCGTCTATCAGTCGGAGTAGCGGGCTTCAGGCGGACGGCGATTCGTGAGACTCAGTTTGATTGTACAAGCGCAATCCGTCACGCTGAAGCTCATTAGTGTACTAGGTTGAAGGATACGAAGGTCCAATCAGAGTACTGGCAATTCATCCTGGACAAGGTCGATCGTCTATACATCCTTCTACTCCTCATCTCATCTCAGAGACCGGCTTAGATGGATAAACACTGGGATCAACACGAGTCTCGGGCGTCCCTCTCAAGGAACGAGACGAACGGTCAGCAGCACGAGCAGGCAGAGTCTCGGGAGAACATCCTCATTCTTCTTCGTGAGACACTTCTCCCTACATGATGCGAGTGCTGTCTGAATCAGTTAACAGGTAAGCTGAGGGAAGGTCTGCTTGCTATTCGTCGCGTCGATGCGTTCGCTGTGGAAGGTATGTCCACCACCAGACATCGGCACGCGTCCCTCATCCCTGCACAAAGTGTACGAGACCTCACTTCTGGTGGCAGTCATATTCAACTCTCTCAAGTATATGACCGCACTAGCATTACAATTACCCGAAGTATACAAGCAGATGGATATACATACATCCCCAAACGATCTGTCAGCACTGTCTCTATCGACTCGTGAAGCATCCAGTACAGTTGCCCTACTCAGCACACTTGTGTCATCATACCCATCGCAAACCACACATGTCAAGCTTCTCCGATCCTTCGGTTTGCCTTCGACGTCGAACAATGCCAGGTGGCTGAAGTCCCTCGCGTCGGCTCTGCGCACTTCGAATTTCTATCAGGTCGATCGGATGACTGGACCTCCGAACCGACCGGCGTTCCTCGATTCTGACCCGATCCGAGCAGAAAGCGGGTGCCCGAAGGCTCATCTTGCGTTGTTGGCGGGGGATGCATTGTTGAGTCGACTTCGGGATAAGACCCGCCTGCGGACATGGACGGTGCTTCGGGTTGCCTATTCGCAGTTCTTGTGCCATGCGGGGTCGCCGACGAAGCAGTGGTTGAGTCGGAGTCTTCTTACAGGATCGAGCATGGGAGGAGGAGAGGAGGAGGAGCGAAGTCTGGATACATGGCTGTCTGAACGGGCAAAGGTTGGGGAAATCAAGTTGAAGGAAGGCATTGAGGGTCGTTGGATAGTCGTCAAGAAGCCGTAGTCGAGGTACCGAATGTGCAATGCCCGTCAGAGCGACAGAATCGGAGCTGGCGCACAGAGCAGTCCCTCCAACTCTAGACCTGGTACTCCGACGAGGGCGTTGTCGCAAGCACCGACAATCCTTCGTGCGTCTGTAACGTATGGCTATAAAAGAACGTCAGTATAATGAAAAGAAGCACGTGAAGATAAGGCTCACAAGCTTCATCTCGAGGTGTAGGAAGACTCGTCCCAACTCCCCAGCCGCAGAAAGAACCCACGCCTCGTCGATGAGGCCGTTCGCGGGATTGTTCTTGGTGATCCTCCGTTCATCGAATATGACTGTCATAGTGCTTCCAAGGGAAATCTGAGATGATGATCAGGCACAAATTGGATATGGTGACTAGCTTGCACGTACTCCCATGACAGGATCCACAAAGTCCAGGTCGTTTTCATCGAGGACCGCACTCGTGTTCACGACAGCCTTCACTGCTTCGATAGCCATCCGTCGACTCTCTGGATGCGATGGAAGCAGATTGTGCAGGATGCTCTTTGCAGCCAGAGTCGAGCACAGCGCAGACCTCAGGGGGATGACCTGCTCGGCATCGGCTGCAAACGTCGTGCGGAGGATGGCGGTACGTAAAAGTGACACGTGCTCTTCCGCACCAGAAACGACATGCCTGTATTTGTATAAGGTCAATATAAGCACGCCGCACTCAAAGACAGTACACATACCAATACTTCTTCTCCAGTGCCTCCCTTCGAGCTTGTCCACTGGGAGGAAACACGCCTACGGAAGTATGCTTCATGTCTGACCATCCGTCTTTCTTGAGGAATTCTGCCTTCATCTGCTGGGCTGAGGCATACTGATCAGTTTTCAGCCCGAGTCAATGATGGAACGGAGACACACCTGTGATGAAAAACCAAACCGCAGTCGCTCGTATGGCATGTATATTTGAAAACCAGATTGGCGAGCCTGAGAACTGAGTCCAGGGTCAGCAAGGTGCTTGCATGGCTGAGTCAACAAGTCTACCTTCAAAGCTACCAGCTCGCACTCGAACTCCGGCGGCAGTCTGTAAGTAAGGTCAAAAGGGCACAAGTATCCGGAAGAAATAAGAGAGGCATACATCGGGTCAAGCTCCAACATTGCACTGGACGACCGATCCAAGAACATCAGTTGACACACAGCGCCCATGCACTCTGAGAGAACATCATTCAGCTCACTGATACACTGAATGAAACCAAACCGCACACCTTCTTCTGCATTGCGAGCTTCCAGATATGGCCCACCCGTCCTCTGATCAAGCTCCCACTTGGCTGCGAGCGCTTGGCGAAGGATGGCATCCATGCCGACGCGTTTTATGATACCGAAGGCACGAGTCATGTACTCTCGGCAAGTGTCGATCCTCCGAGCATAGAAATGATACCCGGCGTGAGCCATATACACTTGGATCCGAGTTGCAACCGGGTTTTGTACTTGGTTGTCTTCCATCCCTTCTAGCTGGACTAAAGACTCCTCGGCCACCTTTCGAAGGTATTCCTCAGTACCCAAGGAGAACTGCACGCTTTGGGTCTGCCACAGGGTGAATCCGAAGAGATCGGCGGCGTGTACCATCGCAGGGTGTACTATCGTGCCCGAGAGGTCGCCCTTCCACAAAGCATAGAGGCGCAGTCGGACCATGTTCAGGCAAAGTTGTGCTCGATGCTTGATGTAGACCTGCCGACTGATGCCATGATGGTCAGAAAAGCGAGTCAAATGACGGGTAGGGGACAACGTACAACTCTTCCCGCCGGCTCAGCAAATTAGAGTCGGCGGACTGCAGCGCGACGGTAACGCTACACTCAAGCGATGCTTCGTAATGGGGCGACGGGGCCGAGAAGACGATTGGACCACTCGCGAGCAGATCGCCGTATGGTAGCTGCGCGCAGATCTCCTCATACTGTCCCTCATAATGGTTCATCTCGTTCTGCAGTGTAAATGTGTCGAAGGCGATGGCTTCTGGTGGCGTAAAGTCTAGCTCTCCCGAGTCGGTAGAGGCTGAAAAGCTAATCAGCAAAAACTCGTCCATCACGTACGAAGCGAGTTACTTACGGGGGCTGTCCGAGAAGTCGGAAGGGACGAGGTCGGGCGGACTATTCGAGGAATGATGAGGAATTCGCAAGGGTGGTTGTCCTTCCATCGCAGCTAGACGCTCCTCCAGTTGTCTCGTCTTCTCAAGTAAGGTCATGGTGAACGTCTGTCCTTCCTCGTACTGGCAGTTACCTGGCTTCCCGACCAGGTTGCATGTGGTACAGCATGGGCGTTCACCATCGCAACGCTGGATGTTGCCCTCGGATCAGGGAAGTGAACCATAGGAGGCGGAGGTAGCGTACCTTCTTCTTGCGTCTTCAAAACTTTCGTCAGCTACATACGCCGAATAGACTAGGATCACGCACCTGCACGGCAAACAAGCGTTCCCCTTCTGGAGCGTCGGTGTAGAGGGCTTATCGGCCGGCCCTCCGTCATATACACACTCCACGGAGCCGCGTGATGACTTTGTGCATCGGCCACACACGGGCTGTCGGCCGTCGCATCGCTGCGGGGGTCCGGATTAGAGACCTGGCTTAGGATCGCGACAGGTGCCACCTCACCACTTTTTTAGCTCTAGAATAAGGTGCTTGAGAGGAAGCAAGACATCACGAATTCATATCGCGCACCTGCAATGCGTACACGTCTTGCGCAGGCCTTCGCTCATGACGGCCGGGAGACGGGGAGAAGCAAGGGAGCAGCAAATGCAGTCTAACCACGCGTCTGTTTGAGCCTGTTTGAATCTCTTGATCAGACACCAAAACGCTTGCGCGTCTCGGCGTCCCCTGGACTGCGGAACAGTGGAGTTTCTGTACTGCGATCCGACCAACAGAATGTCACGTCTCAAGTTCCGCATGAACTTTTAGATGGCATCTTCTACATGAGTAGTATGCGGGGAGCATGGTGGCCGTAAAAGGAAAGAATTATATCTGCATGCTGCTACTGCGGATGTGCCTAGCAACCGACTTACCCTCCCCTTCCACATCGCTCACAATGAGCATAAACTTCATCAACAACATGGCCGGCCTCGGCACAGACCGCATCGGAAAGACGACGCATACACACGACGCTGAGGAGAGCCGGCCGCGTGAGACTCACGAGAAGCGGCAGGTCGCGTCGCCATCGTCGCAGTCGACGTCGGGCGACCCGATCGACGCGACAGTTCAGGCTACCGATAAAACTGATGCCCAATCCCCTCCGCCCCCTCAACACCCTTCTAAGACGCCGACCGAGCCGCCCCCTCTTCCCCCACGCACTCACTCGCATGATCACAGTCACGATCATGACCATGACCACGATCACGGTGGAGTGCACGGGCACACACACGAGCAATACGAGCACGCTGGTAAGCTGGACGTCCTTTGAAGCCCTGTGATATCCGCCTGACACGTGCGCAAGCACAGGCACCTACGACGCGCGCGACCTCCCCGACTTCTCCTCGCGCAACTTCGCGGAGCGCGGCTTCACCATCGGCATCGGCGGGTACATCTCCATGAATAGATGTCGTACATACCAGCCCGCTGAATCGATGCTTCGTCCAGACCCGTCGGCTCCGGCAAGACCGCTCTGACGCTCGCGCTCTGCCAGCGCTTGCGGGGCACCTATAACCTCGGCATGCCCTCCCCGCCGCTGCGATGCGCCCGACACTGACCGTACACAGCGACTGTGACGAACGACATCTTCACGCGCGAAGATCAGGAGTTCCTGATCACGCACAAGGCCCTCCCGGCGGAGCGCATCCTCGCGATCGAGACGGGCGGGTGCCCGCACGCCGCAATCCGCGAGGATATCTCAGCGAACGCGGGCGCGCTCGAGAGCCTCCAGGCCCGCTTCGGCTGTCAGATCCTGCTTGTGGAGAGCGGCGGTGACAACCTCGCGGCGAACTACTCGCGCGAGCTTGCGGACTATATCATCTACGTCATCGACGTGGCTGGGGGCGACAAGATTCCACGCAAGGGCGGACCTGGCATTACGCACAGTGATCTCCTCGTCATCAATAAGGTGGGTTGGAAAAGTCTTTGGTGGCAGGATCTAACAGGTTCCCAGACGGACCTGGCCCCGCACGTTGGAGCGTCACTGGAGGTCATGGACCGTGATGCACGCCGCATGCGTGGTGACGGCCCCACGCTCTTCACATCCGTCCGCAAGGACGAGGGTGTTGATGGCGTAGTCGACCTTGTTCTCGCCGCGTGGAAGGCCGCGGGCTCACCTGGCACCTCCGGAGCGGTTGGTGAAGGCGAGGAGGGGACATGAGATGAAGACGTAGTCTGCTTGCTTGGACGTGGGCAGATCAAAGACAATGTATCAGTTAGCTATGCTTAGAACATCGATGAGTGACCGCTCGTCTTCGTCCAATACCCGGATCCCTCCGGGTGTGAGGCACGTCGAGAGCTTGTACGCTGTCATGAAGGCCTGGCTCTCTTCGCTACACTTCAAGTCCGGGGGCGCCGCCCATGAGAACCGGGTGATCTCAAAAGCGACGTGGATCTCCTCCAATCCAGGGTGCGTCAGCAGCACAGGCAGAATGTATTGGGCGAGAGGATGTGCCCGGCAAATAAGGCACAAGCGGATGGCTAAGGACTGCACAGTCTGTGCTAGGAGCAGGTGCAGATCGATATCCAACGCGCATCCGTCGAGAATGAGGCAGCGCGCACGGATGTGAGGTAGGATGAGTTTGAGGTATTGGGAATGCTCCTCAGCGTCTGTCCACCTCGCGTCCACGGTACGTAGATCCGGGTGCTGGTCGAAGAGTTGCGCAAAAGCATAGGCATCCGCATTATTTGGTGGGCCCATAGTCAACAGCGCGTTTTGTAGGACTGGAAACTCGCATGCCTGCAGGAAGGCACCATCGACCGGCGGCCCTCCAACTCCGTCGTCGATTTCGACTTCGTAAATAGCAAGTCTGGTCCATCGGAGAGACTTTAGAGACGGGAGGCACCAAGCGACTGTAGCTGCAGTCGGCCACATCGGAATATCAAGGTTGAGCTCAAGCACCTCCAACCGCTGGAGCCGTCCGACGTAATTCACGCCCGGAACAACGCCCGCGTAGACATGAAGCTGCATCACACGCAGTGTGTCCGCGCACATGCGGCTCGAGATGGTGAGCATCCCCGAGCTCGTCATGGTGCCGAGCTTCAGGCAGTGCATGTTCGTCGTGTGTGACAGAATGTCCACCACGTCGCTCGTCACATCCCACTCCTCGACTTTCTCACACACCCTGATATTGAGCTCCTGAATCCACAGCCATGAGATGATGGGTTGTTCTCGTAAATCCGCCTCGATGAAGGCCGTGAGCGCTTTCCACAACGCCTGGGGCGTCTTGAAGTGTAGACATCGACACAAGATTGGATGCGCAATATTCTGAGGGGCTCTTGTCAGAGGCCAAAGCACTATCACAGGTATAGAGACTGCGTGCCTTCCAGCGACGGCAAACAGTAATCGCATTGTCTACAACAAACGTGCCGCTGTTGGGAGACATGGCGTCGAATACGAATGCCAAAAGCTCGTCTGACAGCCGGTTGATCGGAAAGTCCCCACTTGATGTAGACATGTTGGCGAGAACGAGGCAGACTAACGAGCCAATGTTGTGTCAGACTTCCAGCTGGCCAGGGAGGCAGCAAAGAAGGGCTGCGGTGACGAGACGGAAAGCGCATGTAGTTCACTCCGGCACGGCGGCTTCTCCGATCCGGCCACACCATGCTCCCCGCGTACGACTCGTCCAGCGACGAGGACGACGCTCCGCCTCCACCAAAACGACGCAAGCTGCCGACTCTGTCCAAGGCGCTCGTAGTTCCTGCGCCAGCCGACGATCGCACGCTCCACCAAGGGCGGGCGCGAAGTACACCGTTCGTGGAAGGTCAATGGGCCGCACACGTCTTCGTCCCTCTTGACGCTCGTACTGGCTCGCCGCTCCGCACCCTGCTATTGGAACTTCTTGCATCAGCCCGTGCACACGTACCGATCCTGAACGATTTCGGGCCTGGAGAGCTGCATATCTCCCTGACGCGCCCGCTCTACCTCCGGGCGCACCAGAGAGCCGATCTCACGCGTGTGGTAGGCCAACTGGCCGCACGGAGCACCCCGTATGCCTCTTCCGAAACTCCTTCCTGAGCGATGACAGACATGTGGCCCCACGCAGGTTCACTGCCTCGCTCGCGGCGCCAGCTGTGCTCACGAACGACGAGCGGACACGGACGTTCCTCGCGCTTGAGGTCGGTGCTGGTCACGCAGGTCTTCGTATCCTTGCAGAAGGACTCGCGGCGTTCGCGGAGGGCTTGCGGCAGACGGCGTACTATGCGCATCCGCGCTTTCATGCCTCAGTCGCATGGGCGCTGCTCGACAACGTGGGGACAGAGGACGGCGACTTTGCGACGATTGCGGAGTTCCCGCCGGAGATGCTACCATTGCTCGCGGATGTGTTTGGGGCGCGGATGGCGAACCCGAAGGTCGGCGGCTTCGAGGTCGACCGGATCTGTGTCCGGATCGGGAAGACGACGAGGACGTGGACGCTCGGCGGCTCGGCTTGAGTAATAGTGCATGCAGGTACAACACTTTCGAAATCTAGTTGGGTACAATATCATTGGCGCTGCAGAATATCTGCGCTCCATCAGGACATGCATATGAAGTCACCCTATGCCGCCTGTTCGCCCAAGATGTCTACAAGAGACTGCCCGTCCTGATCTAGCAGTCGAATCCCTCGCGGCGCAAGAATTGTGGAGAGCCCGAGCTAGCTGGTGTAAAGCTGACCCTCCTCATCGGTGGTGGCTTCTGGTATTGTCCGCCACGAGAAGTGCTTTGGAAGGGAAAGTATCTTTACGTCTCGCAACGCAGGGCGAGCCGCTGCAACTGAGAGAAGACTATCAGCAAGGGAAGAGCTAGGCCTGTTCGGGCCAATAAATATTTCCAGCCAGTGAACCACTGGTGAAAGAGAATGGTGCAGATCGTCGTCCACGATTTCGTTCCACAGCACAAGTACGTGAGTGTGTACGTGGGGTATCAGGAGCTTAAAGTGCTCGCGCGGAGTCGAAACGTCCCGACAGAGGTAAGCCCTTGCCAGATTCTGGTGACAATCTAGGAACTCAGCCAGTGCATGGGTACTGATATCATCCGGCACACCTGTTCGTAGTGCCACCTCCTTCAAAGATCTAAATCTGCATCCACATAGGAACGCAGCATCCGCCGGCCGTCCGCTGTTCTACCTGAACTATTCCCAAAATAAGCATTTCAGCATGGGTAGAAGCCATGGTCTTGTAGAGATAACTGGCCAAGCCGATGTGCGGAGTTGAATGCGCAACTTCTCCAGCCTAAGCAACTTTCCAACATAGTCGATGCCGGGAAGAGTCGCAGTGGTGACGTCCAGATGTAGCGTAACGAGAGTGACTGCACACACGTGCGTCATGACTGTGAGTGCGTTGGAGGTTGTAATGGTTGCGAGCGCTAGATTCTGCAAGCGTGTGGCAAGCAAAAGTAGGTCAACCATATCTCTAGCGACCTCTTGCGATGACTGATCGCGTCCGAATCCTGTAAAATCAATATCTTCAAGCCACCTCAGGACAGGTCGATCCTCCAGATCGAAATTTCTGAAAGCAACCGTAGCACTGCGCAGTGCTGTCGGCGTTTGGAAGTGCAGACGCCGATACAAGAGCAGGTGTGCGAGGTGCTAGTGGGCGGTGAACATACATTCACAGCCCAGAGCACGATTTTTTGTGCATACCTTCCATCTTTTACACACAAGAACCACACTGAATACGTCTACTGGGACACCATGCAGTCGTTCGGAAGCGCCCTGTGCTGTCTCGGAGAATATCAGACCCAACAGCTCGTCAGACATGCGATTGATGAAGTCTTGAAGTGGAGTGGTCATGTGAGTGAAGTACGATGGACGGATAGAGCACGGTTTCAACAGGGTGGAGATGTGCCCACAAAATGACGTGAAGGTTTGAGAGAAGGAAGGCGCGCGGTCACGAGATGAGAGGAAGCGGACAGGACGGAAGCCGGATGTCCGCGTCTGCTGCCCGCCGACTTTGACGACAACCTCGACTGTCAACATGTCCATTTCAACTCCTCTCGCCTTCTCGTCTCCCACCACACCTCATCTACACCCGGAGATACCATCGCCATGAACACGCTTCTCCCTCCCCGTGCGCCCACTCCCGAAGCCGGCGATTCGACGCTCGTCGACATCAGCGTCTCGCCATGCAAGGCTAGGATCGCGGATTCGGAGGAGAGCAGCCGCCTCACACTTGCAAGCGTCGTATCTCGGCTCAAGGCCCGCCGCTCCCTCGTCTTGTCTGATTCGGACCACGAAGGTCCTAGCCCGAGCTCGTCGCAATCCTCCTCCTCTTCCTCCGGCCGTCTATCCCCCATCACAGACGAGGAGACTCCTTCATTTGACCGGAGTACGCCCGTCGAATCATCCGAGCTCGAGACGAAGTATCACGCCATGACCCTCCTTACGCTCTCCGCCCGGCGGTCCGCCCTCGACTGGCGCAAGCTCGCGCGATACTGGGAAAGACGCGCCCGGGCTGCCGAGGTAGGGCCCTCTGGCGTCACACCGAGTGCCTCGGGTGTGTCCGAATGCGGCAGCGACGCCATCCCACTGGACGCGGAGCGGATGCAAGCGGTGCGGGCTCTGGCAGCGGCACGGAGTATACCCGCGCGGCTCCTGACAGGGATCGCGGTGGATGGGACGGATGAGGACTCTACTAGCCAAGGGAGCCCGTCAACTTCGGTCTCTGCCTCCCCTTCCGCCGACGCCGACAGCCCTACTACAGTCGACGACGCAAGCCATGCCAGCTCTACACCAGCTCCGCTCGATGGCACGCCTAACCAGCCCGTCTCTCTCGATATACCTTCACGGAAGGCCGCCCCTCGTATGTCCCACATCGCCGTCGCCCGCCGCCCTGGTACAGGTCCAGTCGCTCGCATCGTCACTCGCACCATTCCTCGTCCACCACTCAAGGTCTACCTCTCGTCTCGTCTCACTCACATGATGTACTGAGGCTTCACCACAGAATGCACCTTCCACCGACTCACGCATCAAGGAGACGCCCAGGACGACTGCCCGGCAGCGGTCTTGCTCAACGGCCGCGACGGCTGTCCGACCTCCACGACGCCCGTCATCCGCGGCCGCTACTGCCAGTAGCGTTAGGATGATGTCGGCTTCGAAGGCGCAGGTGCCTGTCGTTCCGCGCATCGCAACCTCAGCAACCCGGAAAGCGAGTGTGAGGCGTCCGCCCTCCGCTTCCAATGCATCCTCATGATGTCCGATGCCATCTCTATCTTCACCCATCTTTATAATCCCGCCGATCCGCACCGTATACCTGATATCACATGCTTCTCGCG
>LCTX01000666.1:0-15424 GCA_002233555.1 Limonomyces culmigenus | reverse complement strand
GGCAGAGGTGGTTGCGAAGAAAGTGTGGTCACGGGACCAATCAACAAGGAGGGCATCGGCACATCATGATTAGCCTACACGAAAACATGCGAGCTATGATGTAATGCGAGCGATGGACCCGCGTGCGAGAAGTCGCCCAAACGCAAGGGGTCATTAAGCTGTACTGCCCAGCCTCCGGGTCGCCAGCGGTCACATCCTCTGGCATCGCCAACGCCGACCGCAACTCCACACCCGGCGTATCGCCCACGTTGTCATCCGTAGAAGACTGTGGACGCGGTTTATGTGCGATAGCGGCTCGCAAAAGCGTGGTACGGGTAGGTGTGATGTCGGAAGAGTTGCTGGTGTTAGGTCGGCGCATTTGTGCATGTACGAATGTGAAGCGTGAGGTCACCAGAGGGGCGGGCACGGTCGGAGGTGCGCAGAGTGTAGGCGAATTCACCGGGAGGGAAGAGAAATCTGCCCAATCTTTGCTTGATTCTGAGATGGGAAGTGTCTTCGATGGAAGGAGTTCGCGGAGCGGCTTGGTGAGTACATCTTCCACATGCGCACGGGTGGTGGGCTGGACTGCTGTAGAGGTACAGGCCTGCACGCTGGAGGTGCTGTCCGACGTTGGGGGAGAGACATCTGGATTATTGTTTGCCGTCAAGGACGCTTCCCGCTCGGTGTCGCGACCCGGAGCAAACGAGATGCCGAGGATTTTCTCAACAGCCGCCACACGCTGCGACCGTTCGCCAGGTTTGTACGGCAAGCGCAGTGTCTCGCGGACCGTAGCGACCTTGATGAAGGTGTCGAAGCCGAGGCGGTGCGCCTCCTCGGCCGAGGGCCGGCGCGCCCGGTCACACACGTCCATGTATGCTTGGGGGAGCCAGCTCCCAATCTCGTATGTGTGTGCGAGCACGACTCGGTCGATGCAGGAGGTGAGGGGCACGAGGCGGTCAATCGCGAGCTGCCGCATCGCAGCGTGGCCGAAGCAGTGCGAGAGCTTCAGGACGGCGATCCAGTCCTCGTAGCTCGTGAGCGGCGGTGCCTCGCAGATCCTGAAAGGACATTTAGCTAGCTGCACGAAGGTGTGTACAGGACAGCGGACGCACTGACAATATAGAGCCCTCATGAATCGCTCGAAGTCCTCGGCTGTGACATCGTCTAGCAAAATCATGCCGTCCTCGCGCTCCGCCGTTCTCTCGAGGAGGACTGTGATCTGGTCCGATGTGTTTCCGATTTTGCATGCGTGGACGCGAAATTCCGTGTCATCGACCTGTGTACGCCGCATCAGCGAATATGTACTCCACGAAACTGAACAGTGACGGACCAGAAATCGGATGCGGTCATCTTCAAAATAGAAACTCGAGCTACGTTTGATGCAAACTACGTCGTCCTGCGAGCCGTATACTGTATCAAGCTCGTCCTCGAACGAGCCAGCCGAAGAGGGTGCAGCCGGGGTAAAGCCATCCACCTTTGAGGAGAGTGAGGGATGCGCGGTCGCCATGTCTGGATCACATCGATGTGATAGCTTAGCGAGGCTGAGGACGCGCACAATGGCGGAAAGGACGTTTGTATAGATGTTCATCGGGGAGAGCGCGAGGGACGGCCGCCGCAGTACCATGATTTTATGCGACTCTGGCATGATGGTATATGCGGCGATGCGGCGCAGCAGTAGCGAGAGGTGAGGCACAGTCACGAGTACAGAGTTAGAGTGTGGTTCGTTGGTATAGTGTGGCATGATGCGCTGGTGCTCTGGGGCACTCTAAGGCACCGGGTCTTGATGCTAGCTGGAAGCTTCGGACATCTTGTCGTGGATTTGAGACGCCGGGCTGGAATCTAGGAGCTCGTGTCGTGGGTATATGAAGCAATACTTGGGGTAAAAGCCGATAGCAGTCCAATGCTTCTCCGTTTCGTCGTGCATTCAAGAGCGAGGTTCAAGGTTCGTCGCAAGCTTTCACGCATGTCGCTCGGACCCATCGCGGAAGATGACTATGTGGCATAGGTTTGTCGACTATACCACGGAGGGTGATCTACCACGGCTTCTTCGTTTCGTGCACTGATAGAAGACCACATCCCAATGAACAGGAGTCCCAAGGCGATCCCGTACATGAAGTAAACCAGGCTGAACAGTAGGGTGAGCAACTGGGTTTGAGTAACAATCAAAACAAAGGACACATACTTGTGTAGCGGTGGGCCAACCTTCACCTCGGCCTGATCCTGCGGCAGTCCAAATGTCGCCTCAGTTTGGAGTGGACTGTTCACATATTTGACCAACGTCCGAGGCTTATCCTCGGCTGGGATAGACAACGGGGCTGCTAATCGCTCTCGAGGAGGTAGACCAGCACGGACTGTGATGATCGGAGGTAGATCGAAAGCGTGGCGGACGACATCGGCACGGTCTTGTGCACTTGTGAAGCTGACTCTTCGAAGTTCATCTCGAGCCCTCGCAATCTTCATGAAGACCTCCAGACCCAGACGTCGACCGTCCTCCGGGGATGGCAAGGAGTCCGACTCGCATGTGTCCACGTATGCCTGGGGTAGCCAGTCCTGGACGTCGTACTCGAGCGCCAATACGATCTTATCAGCGGGTGAGGTGATCGGGGAGAGCCGCTTGATGGCTAGTGCTCGCATCGACGAGAAACCGAAGAGATGCGAGAGCTTGAGGACGGACGTCCAATCATTCGAAGTTGACAGAGGTGGCTCGTCTGATATCCTGGAAGCGAAGTGAGCAGGTGTTGATCAGCTTGCCGAAGAGAGATCACACACTTGCAGTAAATGGCGACGAGAAACCGTTCAAAGTCGAGAGCAGACGCCTCCTCCAGGACGATGATACCGTCGTATCGTTCTGCCTTGCGAGTGAGGAGATTTCGTGCCTTCTCTGACTGGAGGTCGAACAGAGCTTCATGCACTCGAAACAGGGTGCCGTCCACCTGTGTGAATGCGTTAGCAGGGATGTACTGAGGGGCACGGAACCGAGCATACCAGAAATCGAACGTGGTCATCCATCATGTAGAACAAAGTGCTCTTCGGAGCGACGGCCAAGTCGCCTTCCAGTATGTGAGCTGTCGAGTCAATCACTGAGCCTCCCTTGAACGGGTCGATCGACTCTGGGTCACTCGTCACAGGCGAGGTCGGAGAATGTGACCCCGTAGCACCAGCAGATTCTCTTCCCAGAGCTATCCATCCATCGACTGTATGTATGGAGCTGGTAGTACGAGTGATCATGCCTGTGAAGTCCAATATTGAACAAGGCGTCCTGGGGCCGAAGCTCGAGGGGAGTAGAGGAGAGAGTGCCTCAGTCAAGTGACGTCGTGCGAGATTGTAAGCACGCCGCACGCCTGATCCACGTTGACTTTGGGTTCGATGAGAGTGCTTGTCTTGGTGACCGGAGATGACGAGGAATGGAACGCTCTATGAGCTGGGGAATCAAGTATACGACATGTCCATGGCAGAGGCCGCCTTTCTAGCGGTTACAGGTTTCAGAGCGAAGGTAGCGATGTGCGGAGACGTGTGATGTCGCCGTGGTGGACGCAGGAGACTGAGGATGCGGCGGACGGTGGCGGCGCACCTCCTCTTCGTCGACGTCCGGCTTATGCGCTCATTGTGTCTTTGCATGTCGAGCGAATTGTCTCGTGGTAGCATGAATCATTCAAGTCTTTGACCGTCATGCCTCTGCGTCAATGTCATAACAGCTGGTCATGGAGACGATGTCCATGCTGGTAATGGAGTTTGGAGCAAGGAGAGGAATGGGAAGAGGTAAGTGTTTACTTCACATAGAATATGCGCCAATATTGACAGATAACATAGTCCATCTACCCTGACTATGTGTCTATCTCAACCACTGGCCTAGTCATCCAGGCCATTCCCACTCTGCTCAATGGCCCTCACGCGTTGGCTCCTTGGCAGCGAAAGCACGATCTACATTCCTCTTATGCTCAAATTGAAGTTACTTCTCTACAACCATCCATAGTCGAAAACTGTTTCCCGGCAGGTTGTCCGAGTATATTACAGTCGAAGATCTCATAATGCATAGCTTTTTTCGCGCTTCTTCGTCTGATCTCTCCGCAACGCTTCACTCTAGCTTTGTTTGTTCGCTGAGAGACTTGTCGAGCTCAACAAACTTGAATACACTTGGATGAAGTTGTGATTTTAGATTACGGAGGGAACCTGCCATCAGCTGCCAAACCGTTATGCATTATGAGAACTTCTACTGTACCTCCTGAGATCATCTTGGCCACCTCCCGACTTGTGATGACGCCTTGCCAAAGGCCTTGACCGCCCAATGACAAGAAGGCGACGTTGTCCTTTGCCCCATGATCGAGCTCATAGAGTCTGGAAGATACCTGAAAGGCTGGATTCAGGGCAGTCTTTTGCTACGTCTGCTCGGGACAGATGCGTCCTGACGACTTGGGCGGGCACAAGTGCGAAGAAGATGCGATGTCTTTCGAAGTGCTGGACGGATGCTAATCGTTCACGGTGTTATATTGTGTCAGTCCAAAGTACACACGAGTCACCATAACAGAAACCTGCAGCTACGATAACCTAGGGATAGATCATGTGACCTTCGAACTCCTTGCCTTCCGCCACCTCGTTCGACACTTGGGAGCTGACTCGATGACTCGTCTCTAGAATTAAGATGGCGTGGCTGCTCTATGGCAATCCGTAGCACTGGGAGACTGGGCTGGGAAATCGCACCATCTCAGATCTTGGGCAAAGACGCGAAATGTCGGTGGCGCTCACCCGACTGCGAGAGCCAAGGTGGCAGCACTGCGTCTCCTGGCCTTCGCGCCAGCCGAAGTACCATTCCTGACACCATGGTCACCGCCTGAGACAAAAACGGCTACTTCTTTCTTCGTGAGCTTGCACCGGCACCCTTGACGACACCGCCTTTTGTTGTGGCCTCCCCTTCGTCGTCAGATCTGGCAACTCGCCTGTTGTGTTCGCTGCCTGCGTTCCAAACTCAGTAACTGGTAGCCCTGCTGGCCCCGGGTCAGCCAATCGAGTAGGGTTGATGGCCGAAAGTGGGAATACTGGGAGGTGGGCGGACCGGGGTGAACCAATCGAGTAGGGTCGGCCATGATACATGTAGCTCCCACACGGGCCCTCTACAGCCCATCCCAGGAACTCCCCCCAGAGACATTCCCAGCCCTCTCACACCTCAGGAGCCTATCCTCCCTCATCATTGATCCCACACAACCCCATAACACATCTCCACATCCTCCCCCACATCACCATGTCCTTGATGGCCTTCAACACTTTCCCCATTGACACGACTCTCTTCGAGAGCTTTATGCAAGAGTCGGAGACTCCTTCCACTTCCTTCGGTCACGTCAGCGCCACCTGGTATGTCTTTGTTTTGTACCAACAATGATGATGACCTTGGCTGACTCTCTATTGTTAGGAGCAACGCCGATCTCTACTCGATTCTCGGGGAGATTGACTCGGCCAGCGCTTCTTTCCAGGCGAACTACATTCCTCAAGAGTTCACCGCTCCTGAGCCGAGCACGACCGACTACTACCACTACGACATCGACACCTCATCCGTGGACAGTGGCTATGGTTCTGGCTCCTCGGTCTCTCCCGCATCCTTTCTCTCGACCCCATCTCCGTCGTACTACGAGTACTCTTTTGAGGCCGCCATGTCCACCTCTATCGGACTGGCCCACCACTCGACCACCCCATTGCCTACGTCACACCACTTCGCCGTACCTGCACACGTCCACTCGTGCTCACCTGCTGGAAATCACACTGCCGACCTTGTGACCTGCCGGTGGTCCAACTGTGGAGCACGCATGTCATCACTCGAGCTGTCCAACCACTTCCTCTTGGTCCACACCCAGCACATCCCGGGGTTGACGGAGATGACGCATCCGTGCTTGTGGGCCGGCTGTGGTACCGGGCCGACTCGTTGGATTCGCCGCCATGCCAGCCTTCACTTTGGGATGGAGCGGTCATGCGACCGTTGCGGGGACAAGTTCACTCGCCAGGACGCTGTGGGCCGCCATCAGAAGAGGGGGACGTGCAAGACGTGCCCGTGGTGCAAGACTCGGTTGGAGACGGTGGAAGAGAAGGTGGCGCACGTCCAATGTTGTGCGAAGGCAGGCAAGGTGGTCAAGGCCGGCCGCCCGCGGGTGGTGTCTGGCAAGGCACGGCAGCCTGCTCACCCATACTGCTGCTGAGAGTTGCATGTTGTGATCGTATCGGACTATGTTTTGGTTCCTTGTCTGTCTCGTTACTGTAGCATATATCTCTATCTCTTTCATTTCATTCAATGGTCACATGAAGAACGCAGTCTCAATTGCAGGACGTCCATAGCAGGTTGCCTGTAGTTGCGCATCATAAGAGGTCATATACGTCTCCGAAAGGGCAGTTGAGAGTAAGGGAGGAACGGTTCCAGCTTGAGATGGTCAAAGAGCAAGGGGCACGGGTGGCACCTGGGCGGCACCTGTCCTTGACCTCGTCCTTGCATGTCTCGCACTTGCCTATCGTCGCTCGCTGTCACTTGGTCGCCCAGGCACAGCTGTTGAATGCATCAGCGTTAACATTTAAGACCTTGAGCAACACTGCCGCACTGAGTCAGGAAAAGGCGATGCAATGCTGGACTCATTTAGTCTTGAGGTAGTTCGTGAGTCTGTTGGATCACCCTCTCGTGAAGATACGGCGACTAAAGACAGTAGCATCAGCCCCGATAGGGCAGCTCAGTAGTCTACTGCCGACGTAGCTGAACCGACCCCCGATACTGTCATGGCAGATCCCACCGCGGACAATTGTTTGGAAGCTGAGCAGCAAGCAGAGTGGGAGGTGGTTGAGGTGAGCTCGGATGGCGTTTGCTCCACTCGAACCACGCTGAAGGGTCATGTAGTCCATCTACCCCGACTATGTCTCTTTTCACCCTACGAAGAAGCTAATCATCCTCGAGATACCCGTGCGGCTTCAAGAGCCCCACCGACTCGTTCTCTCTCAAGAAGAGGATGGTACCTCGGCATCTGGGTCCTATTAATATCCCAGGGTCACGTCCTTGCCACCCGTAGTCCTCGGCATCCGCCTTCCACCTGCGTACCCTAGTGCGGAGCCTCCTCAAATCGTTTCGACCATATCTCTTCACTCATGGCTACCACGTGAGCATGATATACACAGTAGTTTGTCCTCCATTTGGGAAGAAGGCGAAGGTGTCTTATGCTCATGGATTGAGTTCATTGAGTCCGGTCGTTTCTTGGAGGAGGCTGGATTTGTTGATTCTCGAAAGATGAATGTCAGGTCAGGAACATTGAGACCTCATCTTTGTCTTTCGGTTCTGATTCTCTCACATAGACTTCCAAATCTCACTCCAGACCTTGGCAACCGCATGCACGAATGGGACCAAGATCAGACGACCGAGTCATTCGAGCGCGCCTCGTACTCTTGCACGGTCTGTCTTACGTGTGTCAAAGGCTCTCGATGCATCTTGCTCTCTTGCTCGCACGTTTTCTGCCGAGAGTGTCTGGACGACTACTGGCGGATGTTAATCGCTGAAGGCACAGTCGCACGAGTTGGGTGTCCCAACCCAAAGTGCGTGAAGATGCAGCACAAAGCGGTGGAGGAAGAGCTCCGAAAGGTGGTCGAGGAAGGCATTGTCGAGCGGTGGCAGTGGCTGATCGAGAAGGCTGCGGCAGAGTCTGGTTCGTATCCACTATTCTCCCCCCTGTAACGTGGCTAACCTCCTGGTCTGCTTACACAGATCCCAACATGATACACTGCCCTGTGCCGACTTGTCAGAGTCCCGTATCTGGTGCATCACCTGAGGATCCGGATGTAGTGGGTGGTGAACTCCTTCGGATTTGCTCCAAGTGCCACTTCTCCTTCTGCTCGTTTTGTCTTCATGGCTGGTACGTTGCCTTGTTGGTGGTATGACTTTTGGAATGCTTATCTGAATCAACTCGCAGGCATGGTCCAGTGTCGGATTGCCACATCGACAACATCAACCAACTCATGAACGAATACGCTGCATGGGACAAGAACTCTCCAGAGAGGCTCATCATCAACCGTCGGTATGGACAGACGATTCAAGCACGTCTGAAGGAGCAACGCACCAAGGGTCATCGAGCGGTATACCGCAGTCCCTGGGAGCTCCTCATCGACAAATACTTGGCACTGCCCCAAGAAGGTCCGGAACGAGCTGCCCTCGAGCTTGAGCACGGACGAGCACTTCGGGCCGCGGCCAACAAACGATTGCACGCGGAGAAGCTGGCGAGGCTTCGCCTTGTGAATGCCATGCGTCGTGATGACCAATGGGTGAAAACGAACGCGAGGAAGTGCCCGGGATGCCATGTCTCGATTATCAAGGACTTTGGTGAGTGTGTTTCTTGACGTGGCACGTACGTTGCTTATCTTCAACTAGGCTGTGATCACGTTCGTCACACTCATCCCTCGAACTGCCTAGTCGCACCGCTGATTATATACTTTAGATGATCTGCTCACGATGCTCCGTTCACTTCTGCTACCGATGCTCGAGCAAAATGCCGGCTTCGAACCCTTATTCGCACTTTTCAAGAGTAAGTCTTTTGTAGTCAAACCAAAGCCATCATCTGACGTATATCACAGCCCGATGCTTGCAATCTACCTCCGACATACTAAGAATACCCTCATGATTCTCTCCAGGTCTGTAAGACCGCTACCTTTTTGGGTCCAGTGTGGGTAGATAGAGGTGTTTTTTTCCGCAATGAAATGTCCTCGTTGATTCTTTGGATACTAGGGAAGATACTAGTACAAGGGAGGTCATGCACAGGGTGCTATCTTCACTTCTGTCCTTTCTTCTTCTTTCCCGCCTTCGCAGCCGTGGGTGCGAACCAGTCGTCAGCAGCAAGCGCAGCAGCGGCCGGCTCCGCTGCCTTCTCAGGCTCGGGCGCGGGCGCGAGCGCAGGCGGCGTGGCTGCAGGCTCTGCAGCAGCCTTAGCGCCCTTCTCACCCTTGTTGTTGCCGCCGCCGAACCAATCGTCCGCCTCCTCAACGGCCGCAGGGGTCTCCGCGGGCATCTCAGCCGGCGTCACCGCCTTCTCCTCGGGCGTGTCCTCCCACAGGAAGCAACGCTTCTTCTGGTTCTTGCGCTTCTTCGCGGCCGCGAACCAGTCGTCCGTAGCGGCCGGTTCCTCGGCAGGTGCGGCGGCCGGTTCCTCGGCAGGTGCGGCGGCCGGTGCTGGCGATGGCGCCACGGCGGCAGCTGCAGCTACAGCGGCGGGCGCGTCAAAAGACGCGATGGAGGCCACAATATTCTTCCTGGTCTGGCGGCCGACCGGCGAGAACCAGTCGTCAACAGGCTCTTCCGTCTCCGACTGCACCATGGGCGGTGGAGGCGCAGGCGCAGAGGCCGGCACGGGTCCCGGCTCGAACTCGGGCGACGGGATGATCGGCTGCTCCTCCTCCGCGGTCCATCCTCCGCCCCAGCCACCGAACGAACCGCCGCTCTTCTTCGCAACTGATGGAGTCTTGCCGACGCTCGGAAGCTTTGCGACTTTACTGAGCCAGCCTCCACCTGCGTTTTCGACAGCTGCAGGAGACTGCGCACGCGGGACCTCGCTCGAGCCGAATCCTCCGGGTAGGTCGCCGACGGTGCTCGGGATGACGGACTTGGTCACTGGTGCGGGCGGTGGGACGTACTCGGGCTCGGGCGCGGGCGCCTGGGGCGCAGGGGCCTGCTCGTGCTCCTCCCACTGGAAGATGCTCGCCTTCTTGACGGGGCCCTTCTTCGACTTCTTGCCCTTCCCGCCCATACCCCACTCCTCGACAAGGGCGGGGGCGGGCTCCTCGACGACGGGCGGCGAGGGCGGCGGCTGGTCGAAGACGGCGACCTCTGAGCGAGGAGAGACAGACATCTGTTCCGCGGTCGGGTGGAACGTCGGCGTTGGCGAGTCTGAGCCTGGTTAGCTTGTGAGTTGGAAGGTACATAACAAAAGTAGATGGCGTACTCTGAGATTGGAGACCAAAGCAGTCCAGAATAACTGCACGGCGTTGTTCGTGGGTCCGAACAGTGAGCTTGGGAGAGCGGAGTGCTTCTCGGGCGCGAGCCATCTGGCGGAAAACATCGAAACCGATGGCGACAAGATCCTCGTCCGACGGCAGGTCCGCTGCTAGGCAGATATCCAGATACGCATCCGTGAACCAGCCTTCCACATCGTATGCATGAGCCAGCTTGATCTTGTCGATCGAAGACGTGACTATCGAGAGTCGGGAGATGGCAAGGGAGCGCAATGAAGCAAAGTTGAACATGTGCGAAACCTTGAGGACTGCTGTCCAATCCTGTTGAGTCACCAGCCGCGAGTCTTCCGAGATCCTAGATGCTCATCAGGACCTTGTAAACAGATAGTCGCGGCCGTACAAACCTGCAGTATATGGCGAGCAGGAAGCTTTGGAATTCAGCCTTGCTGACGCCGTCCACAACCACTACACCGTCGGGCCGCTCGTTGCGACGAGATGCTAGACGCTTCGCTTCGTCTGATTCGCGTTCGAAGATGTAGCCATGTACACAAAAGAGCTCGCCGTCGACCTGAAGACACGGTTCAGGACAACACAATGTGGTGGCTTCCGACCCGGACTCACCATGAGGGAGATATGATGATCTTCGAAGAAGAACATAGAGTTCCGAGGAGCCGTCGCAAAGGAGTCATATCCGCATTCAGAGATCGTCTCGGTTGAGGGTGTCGGAGGGCGGGAGATGGACGACTCGGTCCTGTCCACCGAGTTGGCGAGCGAGATCACGTCCTCCGCCACTACATGCCTTTCATGGGCACCTGGTGACGGAGGGCGAGATGTAGCGCCGTTGGTATGACGCAGCATCTGGTCGTAGAGGACCTTGTGCGAGTCTAGTAGCGCCTTCAGCGTTTGTTGAAGGCTGTCCGAAGGCATGGTGCCGGGAGTGTCAAGGATAGCCATGAAATAGGGTGGGGCAACGCGCGCTCCTTGTAACCTCTTGACCTTATCTTTATGCAGTATAGCTGGGTTTGAAAGTCGTCAAAGGCTATCCTGAATGATGACCGTGAACTTTGAATGAATGTGGTGCACGACGATCGGGGAGGATATTGAGACTCATGCATGATGTCACATGCACGATCTTGCATCGCTACCCTTCGCTGAGCACCCTGAACAATGCTCGGATAGGATGTCGAATGTCATGTTCGGCACAAGAGGAGTTCGCGACAAGACGTTGCTGCGCCTCTGAGCGCGCTCTGATGATGTCGCCCAAGAATGGAAGTGGACACGATCACGTGGCAACAGCACGCCTTAACCAGTTATCTCTCAGCCAGAATGAGCTTGCATTTCAGCTTTGCGTATCCATGCGCCCTCAGGGCGACTACGCAGACAAAAGATCGCGGACAAGGACAAGGGCCGGCACGGGGTTTGACGTGGCAGTCGTGGCAAGAAGTCAAAGAACGCGTTCCGGGGTAACGGACCCATATCTCGTGGCCCGCATCGCACCATTTCAAGGAACGCCAGCTCGAGGGTTTCAGCGGTACTCTCACATCGGAGCCCGCCATGGCTTGGAACATCGCTTTCTACGTCCAATGCGCTGTTCTTCATAGTCTGCGATACCTTCCTGGCACGTCATCGCCGGCTGGCCCCAGCGACGACGCTCCTCCACTGAAAACTCCGTCGTCCGTGCGAGTGACAGTCGGCAAGCACGACAAACGCGACGTCCCAACAGTATCGATCCAAGAGCTCCGCCAACACAACACGAGGTCGGACTGCTGGGTAGCTGTGAAGCGCAAGGTCAGTCCACGTACACCCCATTTCTCGATGAGCAATCCATTAACCAGCTTTTCAGGTTTACAATCTTACCGACTTCGTCGATCGTCACCCTGGTGGTGCCCAAATCCTCCTCTGTGCGGCCGGCAAGGACGTCACCACGCATTTCTCTATCGCACACGGACCCAAGGAGGTGGCGATATTGAAGAAGCATTTTGTCGCCAATTTGACGGGAAGCGACCTCCCCATCTTTCCTGAGCCAGACAAGTTTCATCGAACCGTAAAAGCTGTACGTACCCTGCGTCGCCCGTGACTTCTTACGCTCATCTCGGACGTCCGATCACAGCGTGTGAACGCATGGTTCGCCCAAAATGGCATCGACCGCAAGAGCTCCCCTACCGGCCTCATTCATCATTTTCTTGTCCTCCTCTCCGTCGTCGCTCTTACTTGGTTGCAGTGGACGCCATGGGTGTGCAACTCGACCTTACTTTTCTACTCGGTCGCGTTCCTTTATGGTATCGCCCAGGTCCAAACATGCGTAACCGTGGTTCATGATGGCTCGCATGTGAGTGACGTTCTGGGGTCATCTACCATCACCAACTCATGTGTTGGCTACAGGGATCTCTCACACACAGTCCGCTCCTGTGGCGGGTGATGTCTGGTTGCCACGATTTCATTACGGGATGCTCCTCGACCGTGTGGATGTACCAGCACGTCATCTCTCATGTACATTCCTATCTTTATACCCGTGTATCTATCACTCACCTTGCAACAGCACGCTTTCACAAACATCGATCATGTAGATGTGGACATAGAGACCGACGACGTGGACTTCAGTCAGTCTTTTCACTCCGCATGACCCATAATTGAGAGACTGACGTTTCCTAGGGCGCTTCAAAGACCGGCAGCCACACAGGATGTTCTACCTCGCACAGGCGTTGTACAGTCCAGTGATGTACATGCTCTTAACGACATCAGTCCGGATTAGAGACTTCACCCGCGCGTTCACTCCCTTCTGGGGTCAGGTGCTGGTGAATCCATTGAGTACAAGTGAGCTCATGACTTTCTACGGGGGAAAGGTATGTTTTTTGCCGGGTCCTCTATCTCCGGTGGTTGACCAACCATACTAGATCTTCTTCTTCATTCATCGTATCGTCCTCCCCTTGATGTTTGCCCCGTGTTCAGCTTCATCGGTGATAAAGGCATTCTTCCTGGCCGATTTCACCATCAGCGTCGTCTTCGGTCTTATCTCTCAAGCATCCCATGTCTCCTCGGATGCGATTATGACGACTGCGGACGCCGATGGGAACATTCCTGACGACTGGATGCGGCTCCAGATCGCCACTTCAGTTGTGAGCTCATCCATCTCTATCTAGCGTCCTGTAACTTACCCGTTGAACAGGACTACGCTCATGGGAGTTGGCTTACCACCAAGTTCACTGGTGCACTGAACTACCAAGTCGCCCACCACCTCTTTCCCAACGTCGCTCAAGAGTACTATCCAAAGATTGCACCAATCATCATGCAAACCTGCGACGAGTTTGGTGTCAAGTATACGGTCAAGCCGTCTTTATGGGCTGCTATTGGAGGGCACATTGGCTTATTGTACGTGCTTCTCCCTTCCTGACCCGTGGACGCGGCTGACTAACAAGGGACCAATCTAGGCACCAAATGAGCACACCTCCGGATGATCATCATATGTAGTTTCATTGCGAGCAGCCCTCTTTACATCTGCAAATTAGACTTTCTTGCGGTGTCGGATGTGCGGATCCTCGGCCAGACCGTTCATTCATGACCTTGTTAGAGCCATGTCATTCCAGCTGGATTACCTTATCTAGTGGTCCATGGTGTTCGCTTGTCACGAGTACGTCTCTACCATGAGCATGTCGTCCAGAACACCTCAAATATGCGGTATGTGCACTGAAATTCCATAACGTGTGAAGTCGCCGGCCCGCAAAGCGGTGTGCAGGTTGCCTCTGACCGTGATCACTGCTTGGACCTGTTTTGGAAACAAGCTGAACTGCCATCACTATTGGCCCTCAGCATGCCGCAAGCTTCGTCTATGGTTGATGCGTGATGAGCGGCATGTCTGGGACCCGACTTGCAGCCTAGACGACCCAACAATGGCGGGCCGATCTTCTCGCATGGAGCATGCGTACGTCGCAGCCAAGCCACAGAGGCCGTCCCATGTATATTGGATAGACGGGCATCTCGGTGTTTCAGAGACCACCCCGCTTTCTGCGTACGCTGCTTACTTCATCTCATCCCGTGTCCCCATTAACGGCCCAACCTCATCTACTTAGTTGCTTGGCTCTCCTCATTCCGCCATGGAACCATCATTATCCTCCTTCTTCACTCTGGCCATAACCGGTATCTCGTGGCTCGTCTACAACGTGATATTCAACCTTTACTTCCATCCCCTCGCTGGGTTACCCGGTCCAAGGATCGCTGCTACGACACGTTGGTGGAAAGCGTGGGTCGAGTGTGTGCAAGGAAACTCGTTCTGCCACGAGCTGGAGCGTCAGCACGCGATTCATGGCCCAGTCGTTCGTATCGCACCCAATGAGGTGAGTCCGGCGAAGCACCTCGCATCGAATGTCTCATACCTAATATTGTTCGTCTTCAGCTACACTTCTCAGAACCACGGGCCTACCACGACATATACAACAACAAAAACCGATGGGACAAAGAGAAGCGCCTCTACCACAGTTTCGGCACAGACTCCTCCTCTTTCGCCTTCCTGACCTACCGAGAGGCGAAGGCACGCAAGGACATAATTGGCCGCTCATTTTCTCCTGCCGCCATTCAACAATATGAAACGCTGCTGAGCGACAAGGTCGATGAGCTATGTGTGGCCTTGGACAAGCACGTCGGCGCCGTAGATCTACTCTACGCGTACAGGTCTTTTACGCTGGACATGATTACATATATCGCACTTGGCAAGTCGGCGCATGCGCTTGAGGTTCCCGGTTTTCAGGCCCAGCTCGTGGTGTCTCTTGACGGGGGTGCATCCACGTTCAACTGGTTCAAGCATTCGGACCTATTTCGCCGTTTGGTCTTCGCCATTCCGCCGGGGATCGCAATGAAGCTCAGCCCAGATAGTGCAGGGATGATTCGATTCCAGACACTTCTCCAGGAGCAGGTCCGAAGACTAGTTGAAGATCCCAAGCACGCACTCGCGGAGATGCCGCATGAACTGTCAATATATCACCGGCTCATGGATCCCGAGACGTACGTGAACGGCAAGGCACCGGAACCTCACAGCCTTTTCGACGAGGCACAGGTGCTCCTCTTCGCCGGTGCAGAGACTGTTTCGAACGCGCTCATGGTCGGCACGCATCATCTTTTGCACGACCCAGTAGTGCTTGGCAAGCTCCAAGCGGAGCTACACAAAGCTTGGCCAGTGCTCGACCAGCCTCCGAAGTTGGCCCAACTCGAAAAGTTGCCATATCTGGACGCGGTCATCAAGGAGTCTCTGCGTCGGTCGAACGGCGTCGTTTCGGGTCTACCTCGCATCGTGCCTTCGGAAGGCGCACGCATTTTGGGAGTCGATGTACCAGCGGGGGTAAGTCATCTTCATTTCCTTCCATATTTCCTCTCTCACACCCATCTCCTAGAGCATCGTGTCGATCGGCAGCACGTTCGTGCACAACAACGCATCTATCTTTCCCGATCCACAGCGATTTCGGCCTGAGCGCTGGCTCGAGAACCCGAACCTCGATCAGTG
>LCTX01000665.1:0-10141 GCA_002233555.1 Limonomyces culmigenus | reverse complement strand
ATCAGCACCACCTGGTATGTCTTTGTTTTGTACCAACAATGATGATGACCTTGGCTGACTCTCTATTGTTAGGAGCGACGCCGATCTCTACTCGATTCTCGGGGAGATTGACTCGGCCAGCGCTTCTTTCCAGGCGAACTACATTCCTCAAGAGTTCACCGCTCCTGAGCCGAGCACGACCGACTACTACCACTACGACATCGGCACCTCATCCGTGGACAGTGGCTATGGTTCTGGCTCCTCGGTCTCTCCCGCATCCTTTCTCTCGACCCCATCTCCGTCGTACTACGAGTACTCTTTTGAGGCCGCCATGTCCACCTCTATCGGACTGGCCCACCACTCGACCACCCCATCGCCTACGTCACACCACTTCACCGTACCTGCACACGTCCACTCGTGCTCACCTGCTGGAAATCACACTGCCGACCTTGTGACCTGCCGGTGGTCCAACTGTGGAGCACGCATGTCATCACTCGAGCTGTCCAACCACTTCCTCTTGGTCCACGCCCAGCACATCCCGGGGTCGACGGAGATGACGCATCCGTGCTTGTGGGCCGGCTGTGGTACCGGGCCGACTCGTTGGATTCGCCGCCATGCCAGCCTTCACTTCGGGATGGAGCGGTCATGCGACCGTTGCGGGGACAAGTTCACTCGCCAGGACGCTGTGGGCCGCCATCAGAAGAGGGGGACGTGCAAGACGTGCCCGTGGTGCAAGACTCGGTTGGAGACGGTGGAAGAGAAGGTGGCGCACGTCCAATGTTGTGCGAAGGCAGGCAAGGCGGTCAAGGCCGGCCGCCCGCGGGCGGTGTCTGGCAAGGCACGGCAGCCTGCTCACCCATACTGCTGCTGAGAGTTTTATGTTGTGATCGTATCGGACTATGTTTTGGTTCCTTGTCTGTCTCGTTACTGTAGCATATATCTCTATCTCTTTCATCTCATTCAATGGTCACATGAAGAACGCAGTCTCAATTGCAGAATGTCCATAGCAGGTTGCCTGTAGTTGCGCATCATAAGAGGTCATATACGTCTCCGAAAGGGCAGTTGAGAGTAAGGGAGGAACGGTTCCAGCTTGAGATGGTCAAAGAGCAAGGGGCACGGGTGGCACCTGGGCGGCACCCGTCCTTGACCTCGTCCTTGCATGTCTCGCACTTGCCTATCGTCGCTCGCTGTCACTTGGTCGCCCAGGCACAGCTGTTGAATGCATCAGCGTTAAAATTTAAGACCTTGAGCAACACTGCCGCACTGAGTCAGGAAAAGGCGATGCAATGCTGGACTCATTTAGTCTTGAGGTAGTTCGTGAGTCTGTCGGATCACCCTCTCGTGAAGATACGGCGACTCAAGACAGTAGCATCAGCCCCGATAGGGCAGCTCAGTAGTCTACTGCCGACGTAGCTGAACCGACCCCCGATACCGTCATGGCAGATCCCACCGCGGACAATTGTTTGGAGGCTGAGCAGCAAGCAGAGTGGGAGGTGGTTGAGGTGAGCTCGGATGGCGTTTGCTCCACTCGAACCACGCTGAAGGGTCATGTAGTCCATCTACCCCGACTATGTCTCTTTTCACCCTACGAAGAAGCTAATCATCCTCGAGATACCCGTGCGGCTTCAAGAGCCCCACCGACTCGTTCTCTCTCAAGAAGAGGATGGTACCTCGGCATCTGGGTCCTATTAATATCCCAGGGTCACGTCCTTACCACCCGTAGTCCTCGGCATCCGCCTTCCACCTGCGTACCCTAGTGCGGAGCCCCCTCAAATCGTTTCGACCATATCTCTTCACTCATGGCTACCACGTGAGCATGATATACACAGTAGTTTGTCCTCCATTTGGGAAGAAGGCGAAGGTGTCTTATGCTCATGGATTGAGTTCATTGAGTCCGGTCGTTTCTTGGAGGAGGCTGGATTCGTTGATTCTCGAAAGATGAATGTCAGGTCAGGAACATTGAGACCTCATCTTTGTCTTTCGGTTCTGATTCTCTCACATAGACTTCCAAATCTCACTCCAGACCTTGGCAACCGCATGCACGAATGGGACCAAGATCAGACGACCGAGTCATTCGAGCGCGCCTCGTACTCTTGCACGGTCTGTCTTACGTGTGTCAAAGGCTCTCGATGCATCTTGCTCTCTTGCTCGCACGTTTTCTGCCGAGAGTGTCTGGACGACTACTGGCGGATGTTAATCGCTGAAGGCACAGTCGCACGAGTTGGGTGTCCCGACCCAAAGTGCGTGAAGATGCAGCACAAAGCGGTGGAGGAAAAGCTCCGAAAGGTGGTCGAGGAAGGCATTGTCGAGCGGTGGCAGTGGCTGATCGAGAAGGCTGCGGCAGAGTCTGGTTCGTATCCACTATTCTCCCCCTGTAACGTGGCTAACCTCCTGGTCTGCTTACACAGATCCCAACATGATACACTGCCCTGTGCCGACTTGTCAGAGTCCCGTATCTGGTGCATCACCTGAGGATCCGGATGTAGTGGGTGGTGAACTCCTTCGGATTTGCTCCAAGTGCCACTTCTCCTTCTGCTCGTTTTGTCTTCATGGCTGGTACGTTGCCTTGTTGGTGGTATGACTTTTGGAATGCTTATCTGAATCGACTCGCAGGCATGGCCCAGTGTCGGATTGCCACATCGACAACATCGACCAACTCATGAACGAATACGCTGCATGGGACAAGAACTCTCCAGAGAGGCTCATCATCAACCGTCGGTATGGACAGACAATTCAAGCACGTCTGAAGGAGCAACGCACCAAGGGTCATCGAGCGGCATACCGCAGTCCCTGGGAGCTCCTCATCGACAAATACTTGGCACTGCCTCAAGAAGGTCCGGAACGAGCTGCCCTCGAGCTTGAGCACGGACGAGCACTTCGGGCTGCGGCCAACAAACGATTGCACGCGGAGAAGCTGGCGAGGCTTCGCCTTGTGAATGCCATGCGTCGTGATGACCAATGGGTGAAAACGAACGCGAGGAAGTGCCCGGGATGCCATGTCTCGATTATCAAGGACTTTGGTGAGTGGATTGCATTTTGACGTGTCACGTACGTTACTTATTTTCAACTAGGTTGCGATCACGTTCGTCACACTCATCCCTCGAACTGCCTAGTCGTACCGCTAACTATCTACTTTAGATGATCTGCTCACGATGCTCGTTCACTTCTGCTACCGATGCTCGAGCAAAATGCCAGCATCGAACCCATATTCGCACTTTTCAGGAGTAAGTCTTCCGTAGTCAAACCAAAGCCGTCATCTGACGTACATCACAGCCCGATGCTTGCAATCTACCTCCGACATACTAAGAATACCCCGACGATCCCCTCCAGGTCTGTTAGACCGCTACCTTTTTGGGTCCAGTTTTGATAGATAAAGGTTTTTTTTCCTCAATAAAATGTCTTCGTCGAACTTTTGAATGATAGGGAAGATACTAGTACAAGGGAGCCCATGCATAGGGTGTTGTCTCTACTTCTTTGACCTCTTCTTCGCAGGCTCCGCAGTCTTGGCGCCCTTCTTGACCTTTTTGCCACCGCCAAACCAGTCGTCCGCCTCCTTAACGGCCGCAGGCATCTCCGTGGGCGTCTCAGCCTGCGTAACCGCCTTCTCCTAGGGCGCGTCCTCCCACTGGAAGCCGCCCTTCTTCTGGTCCTTGCGCTTCCTCGCGGCCGCGAACCAGTCGTCCGTAGCGGCTGGCTCATTCTCGGCGGGAGCAGCGACCGGCGCTGGTGGGGACACGACGGCAGCGGCGGCAGCAGCGGTGGATGCGGCCGAGGGTGCAACCGCAGTTGCACCCTTCTTCTTCGTCTTGCCGCCGGCGGGCGAGAACCAGTCGTCGACAAGCTCCTCCGGCTCCGGCTGCACCACGGGCGGTGGAGGCGGCGGCGCAGGGGCCGGGACGGGTGCGGGCTCGGGCTCGAGCGACGGGATGGTCGGCTGCTCCTCCTCCGCGGACGCGGTCCATCCTCCGCCCCAGCCGCCGAACAGACCGCCGCTCTTCTTCGCAACGGCCGGAATCTTGCCGACGCTCGGAAGCCTCGTGACCTCACCGAGCCAGCCTCCACGTGCGTCCTCGACGGCTGCAGGAGACTGCGCAGGCAGGACCTCGATCGAGCCGATTTCTCCGGGCAGGTCGCCGATGGTACTCGGAATGACGGACTCGGTTGCTGGTGCCGACGGCGGGAGTACTGGGTCGTGAATGGTTGCGGGGATCGGCGCGATGTCTGCCTTCTCGCCCCAAGCGAGCTGACTGCCACCCTTCTTGCCCTTCTTGTCGCCGATGGATACCCCCCACTCCTCCTCTGCCTCGACGGGCTGTGCAACGTACTCGGGCGCGGGCGCGGGCACCTCAGGCGCAGGGGCCTGCTCAGGCTCCTCCAACTGGAAGGGGTTCGCCTTCTCGGCGGCGCCCTTGTTCGCTTTCTTGCCCTTCCTGCCCACACCCCACTCCTCCTCGACAAGAACGGAGGCTGGCTCCACGATGACGGGCGGCGGGGGCAGCGGCTGGTCGAAGACGGCAACCTCAGAGCGAGGAGGGACAAACATCTGTTCCATGGTCGAGTGAAACATCGACAATGATGTATTCGAGTCTACATAGTGTGTAAGTTGCGAACATATGTAACGAAGGCAGATGACTTACTCTGAAGTTGGAGACCAAAGCAGTCCTGAACAACAGCACGACGCTGTTCGTTAGTCCGTACAGTGAGCTTGGGAGAGCGAAGTGCCTCTCGGGCGCGAGCCATCTGGCGGAAAATGTCAAACCCGATGGAGACAAGATCCTCGTCCGATGGCAGGTCGGCTGCTAGGCAGACATCCAGATACGCATCCGCGAACCAGTCTTTCACAGCGTAGGCATGTGCCAACTTGATCTTTTCGATCGAAGACGTGACTGAAGAGAGTCGGGAGATGGCAAGGGAGCGCATGGAAGCAAAGTTGAACATATGCGAAACCTTGAGGACTGCTGTCCAATCCTGTTGAGATACCAGCGGCGGTTCTTCCGATATCCTAGATGCTGATTAGGACCTCGTAAACACATAGTCACGCCGGTACCAACCTGCAGTATATGGCGAGCAGGAAGCTTTGGAATTCAGCCTTGCTGACGCCGTCCACAACCACTACACCGTCGGGCCGCTCATTGCGACAAGATACTAGACGTTTCGCCTCGTCTGACTCGCGTTCGAAGATGTAGCTATGGACACGAAAGAATTCGCCGTCGACCTGGAGGCATAGTTCAGGACAACACAACATGGTGGCTTCCGACCCACACTCACCATGAGGGAGAGATGATGATCTTCAAAGAAGAACATCGAGTTCTGAGGAGCCGTCGCAAAAGAGTCATGTCCGCATTCAGATATCGTCTCGGTTGAGGGTGTCGGAGGGCGGGAGATGGACGAGTCGGTCCCGTCCACCGAGTTGGCGAGCGAGATCACGTCCTCCGCCACTACATGCCTTTCATGGGCACCTGGTGACGGAGGGCGAGATGTAGCGCCGTTTGTATGACGCAGCATCTGGTCGTAAAGGACCTTGTGTGAGTCTAGTAGCGCCTTCAGCGTTTGTTGAAGGCTGTCCGAAGGCATGGTGCCGGGAGAGTCGAGGATAGCCATGAGAGAGCGCGGGTAGGACGCGCGCTCCTTATAACCTCTTGACCTTATCTTTATACAGTATAGCTGGGTTTGAAAGTCGTCAAAGGCTATACTGAATGATAACCGTGAACTTTGAATGTGGTGTACGACGATCTTGGGGAGGGTCCGCAAGATATTGAGCCTCATCCGTGATGGCACATGCATGATCTTGCATTTTTGTACTTCGCTGAGCTTCCAGAACAAAGAGCCGGTAGAATGTCGAGTTTTATGTTTGGGACACGAGGAGTTCGTGAAAGAACGTTGCTGCGCCTCTGCGCGCGCTCTGATGATGTCGCCCAAAAATGGAAGGGCACACGATCACGTGGCAACAGCACACCTTAACCAGTTATCTCTCAGCCAGGATGAGGTTGCATTTCAGCTTCGGGTATTCATGCGCCCTCAGGGCGACTACGCAGACAAAAGATCGCGGACAAGGACAAGGGCCGGCACGGGGTTTGACGTGGCAGTCGTGGCAAGAAGTCAAAGAACGCGTTCCGGGGTAACGGACCCATATCTTGTGGCCCGCATCGCACCATTTCACAGAACGCCAGCTCGAGGGTTTCAGCAGTACTCTCACATCGGAGTCCGCCATGGCTTGGAACATCGCTTTCTACGTGCAATGCGCTGTTCTTCATAGTCTGCGATACCTTCCTGGCACGTCATCGCCGGCTGGCCCCAGCGACGACGCTCCTCCACCGAAAACTCCGTCGTCCGTGCGAGTGACAGTCGGCAAGCACGACAGACGCGAGGTCCCAACAGTATCGATCCAAGAGCTCCGCCAACACAACACGAGGTCGGACTGCTGGGTAGCTGTGAAGCGCAAGGTCAGTCCACGTACACCCCATTTCTCGATGAGCAATCCATTAACCAGCTTTTCAGGTTTACAATCTTACCGACTTCGTCGATCGTCACCCTGGTGGTGCCCAAATCCTCCTCTGTGCGGCCGGCAAGGACGTCACCACGCACTTCTCTATCGCACACGGACCCAAGGAGGTGGCGATATTGAAGAAGCATTTTGTCGCCAATTTGACGGGAAGCGACCTCCCCATCTTTCCTGAGCCAGACAAGTTTCATCGAACCGTAAAAGCTGTACGTACCCTGCGTCGCCCGTGACTTCTTACGCTCATCTCGGACGTCCGATCACAGCGTGTGAACGCATGGTTCGCCCAAAACGGCATCGACCGCAAGAGCTCCCCTACCGGCCTCATGCATCATCTTCTTGTCCTCCTCTCCATCGTCGCTCTTACTTGGCTGCAGTGGACGCCATGGGTGTGCAATTCGACATTACTTTTCTACTCGGTCGCGTTCCTATATGGTATCGCCCAGGTCCAAACATGCGTAACCGTGGTTCATGATGGCTCGCATGTGAGTGACGCTTTGGGGTCGCCTAGTATTACAAACTCATCTGCTGGCTACAGGGATCCCTTACGCACAGTCCGCTCCTGTGGCGGGTGATGTCAGGTTGCCACGATTTCATCACGGGATGCTCCTCGACCGTGTGGATGTACCAGCACGTCATCTCTCATGTACATTCCTATCTTTATACCCGTGTATCTATCACTCACCTTGCAACAGCACGCTTTCACAAACATCGATCATGTAGATGTGGACATAGAGACCGACGACGTGGACTTCAGTCAGTCTTTTCACTCCGCATGACCCATAATTGAGAGACTGACGTTTCCTAGGGCGCTTCAAAGACCGGCAGCCACACAGGATGTTCTACTTCGCACAGGCGTTGTACAGTCCAGTGATGTACATGCTCTTAACAACATCAGTCCGAATTAGAGACTTCACCCGGGCGTTCACTCCCTTCTGGGGTCAGGTGCTGGTGAATCCATTGAGTACAAGTGAGCTCATGACTTTCTACGGGGGAAAGGTAAGTTTGTTGCCGGGTTCTTTATCTTCGGTCGTTGATCAACCATACTAGATTTTCTTCTTCATTCATCGCATCGTCCTCCCCTTGATGTTTGCCCCGTGTTCAGCTTCATCGGTGATAAAGGCATTCTTCCTGGCCGATTTCACCATCAGCGTCGTCTTCGGTCTTATCTCTCAAGCATCCCATGTCTCCTCGGATGCGATTATGACGACTGCGGACGCCGATGGGAACATATCTGACGACTGGATGCGGCTCCAGATCGCCACTTCAGTTGTGAGATCATTCACCTCTATCTGGCGTCCTGTAACTTACCCGTTGAACAGGACTACGCTCATGGGAGCTGGCTTACCACCAAGTTCACGGGTGCACTGAACTACCAAGTTGCCCACCATCTCTTTCCCAACGTCGCTCAAGAGTACTATCCAAAGATTGCACCGATCATCATGCAAACCTGCGACGAGTTTGGCGTCAAGTATACCGTCAAGCCGTCTTTATGGGCTGCTATTGGAGGGCACCTGGGCTTATTGTACGTGCCTCTCCCTTCCTGACCCGTGGACGCGGTTGACTAATAACGGACCAATCTAGGCACCAAATGAGCACACCTCCGGATGATCATCATATGTAGTTTCTTTGCGAGCAGCCCTCTTTACATCTGCAAATTAGACTTTCTTGCGGTGTCAGATGTGCGGATCCTCGGCCAGACCGTTCGTTCACGACCTTGTTAGAGCCACGTCATTCCAGCTGGATTACCAAATATTTGCCTTCTCTGGTGGTCCAGGTGGTCCATGGTGTTCGCTTGTCACGAGCACGTCCCTACAATGAGCATGTTGTCCAGAACACCTCGAATATGCGGTATGTGCACTGAAATTCCATGGCGTGTGAAGCCGCCGGCCCGCAAAGCGGTGTGCAGGTTGCCTCTGACCGTAATCACTGCTTGGACCTGTTTTGGAAACAAGCTAAACTGCCATCACTATTGGCCCTCAGCATGCCACAAGCTTCGTCTATGGTTGATACGTGATGAGCGGCATGTCTGGGACCCGCCTTGCACTCTAGACGACCCAACAACGGCGGGCCGATCATCTCGCATGGAACATGCGGACGTTGCAGCCAAGCCACAGAGGTCGTCCCATGTATATCTGGATGGACGGCCATCTCGGTGTTTCAGAGACCACTCCGCTTTCTGCGTACGCTGCTTACTTCATCTCATCCCGTGTCCCCGTTAACGGCCCAACCTCATCTAGTTGCTTGGTTCTCCTCATTCTGCCATGGAATCATCATTATCCTCTTTCTTCACTCTGGCCATAGCCGGTATCTCGTGGCTCGTCTACAACGTGGTATTCAAGCTTTACTTCCATCCCCTCGCTGGGTTACCTGGTCCAAGGCTCGCTGCTACGACACGCTGGTGGAAGGCATGGGTCGAGTGTGTGCAAGGAAACTCGTTCTGCCACGAGCTCGAGCGTCAGCACGCGATGTATGGTCCAGTCGTTCGTATCGCACCCAATGAAGTGAGCCCGGTTATGCACGTCGTATCGTATGCCTCGTACTAACATTGTTCGTCTTCAGCTACACTTCTCAGAACCACGTGCTTACCACGACATCTACAACAACAAAAACCGATGGGACAAGGAGAAGCGCCTCTACCACAGTTTCGGCACGGACTCCTCCTCTTTCGCCTTCTTGACCTACCGAGAGGCGAAGGCACGCAAAGACATAATCGGCCGCTCATTTTCTCCTGCCGCTATACAACAATATGAAACACTGCTGCGCGACAAGGTCGATGAGCTTTGTGTGGCCTTGGACAAGCACGTCGGCGCCGTAGATCTACTCTACGCGTACAGGTCCTTTACGCTGGACATGATCACATACATCGCACTTGGCAAGTCGGCGCATGCGCTCGAGGTCCCCGGTTTCCAGGCCCAGCTCGTGGTGTCTCTGGACGGAGGTGCATCCACGTTCAACTGGTTCAAGCATTCGGACCTATTTCGCCGTTTGGTCTTCGCCATTCCGCCAGGGATCGCAATGAAGCTCAGCCCAGATAGCGCAGGGATGATTCGATTTCAGACACTTCTCCAGGAGCAGGTCCGAAGACTTGTTGAAGATCCCAAGCACGCACTCGCGGAGATGCCGCATGAACTGTCAATATATCACCGGCTCATGGATCCCGAGACGTACGTGAACGGCAAGGCACCGGAACCTCACAGCCTGTTCGACGAGGCACAGGTGCTCCTCTTCGCCGGTGCAGAGACGGTTTCGAACGCGCTTATGGTCGGCACGCATCATCTTTTGCACGACCCAGTGGTACTCGGCAAGCTCCAAGCGGAGCTGCACAAAGCTTGGCCGGTGCTCGACCAGCCTCCGAAGTTGGCCCAACTCGAAAAGTTGCCATATCTGGACGCGGTTATCAAGGAGTCTCTGCGTCGGTCGAACGGCGTCGTTTCGGGTCTACCTCGCATCGTGCCTTCGGAAGGCGCACGCATTTTGGGAGTCGATGTACCAGCGAGGGTAAGTCATCTTCATTGACTTCCATATTTCCTCTCTCACACCCATCTCCTAGAGCATCGTGTCGATCGGCAGCACGTTCGTGCACAACAACGCATCTATCTTTCCCGATCCACAGCGATTTCGGCCTGAGCGCTGGCTTGAGAACCCGAACCTCGATCAGTG
>LCTX01000659.1:0-13029 GCA_002233555.1 Limonomyces culmigenus | reverse complement strand
TTGCCTGGCCACCCTCCTGGCTTGCCTCAACTAGAGAGCATCTCCAACAGTATGGTGATAAAATCAGGCTATCTGAGTGATCTAGGCGACCAGCAGGAGTGAGATAAAGCTCTGTATTGAGAAGTCATAACCACGCACCTAGGCGACCAGCAGGAGTGAGATAAAGCTCTGAGGCTTCTCCTGCAGGCGCCCAGGGACTATATACTACAGTCACATGACAGGCGCCACAACGGACTTGGTACAGGGAGGAAAGGAGCCACATGAGACACATTCAAGAGACACAAACACAAGTCCATACAGAGAGTCCAATGTCACTGATACATATGTATCCAACAACTTGAGCTTGAATGTGAAACCACGTTGAAGCGCAAGTACGTATGCATGTTTGGATGTAGGGTTGGAGAATCTGACCAGTGCATATGCAAGGGAGAATGTGGAGGTGTGTGCTGAGGAGTGTGCGGATGTGTACCAGAGTTCTGCAGAGACAGATACAACCCCTGAGACAAAGGAGGTTGATATGAAGCACTAGGCAAGGTAGGCTGAGAGGAATTATATGCAGTTGTAGGCAGGAACTTGAGCACGTGAGCAGGGGTGGCAAAGTATGGGCGGGAAGACGCAAGTGACTGGCTTGGATGACTGGGCACAGCATGGAGCTGCACACAACAAGGATACAGTGACATGTTGGGAGGTCAAGCAAGGGGCTCCGGCAATTCAAATCCATGGTAAGAGAGCGCACAATTGCCAGGAGTGGATCCTGCAAACAGACATGTTGCCTGCATTGAGAACACACTCAAAGGGCCAGCATCTCTGGGCCCGTCCTGTCCCTCCTGATAGCTCTCTTTGGGTGGTATGTATTTGTCCCCACTGTACTGATGCAGTTGGCAATGTCCATTGGGTCAGTTGTGGTAAGCATGAGCCGTGGCAAACAGCTGCACAAACTCATTTGGGGCTGCCATTGAAAGCACCACAAGTCAGGCAAAAAGTCAAGTCCCAGAGTGAGCTACCAGCCAGTACAATCAGTTATACACGTCTGTACACGTGAGAAACGCGTTGAGATGTGCTCACAAGACAGTCATGGACACAACAGGAGTGAGAGCTGACTGTGGCGCACGTGCCAAGCTCAGTTTGGTATATGACAAGAACAAGGGTGGCGGATCTGTCATGCAGCAAAAGAATCCTACATGACTATGCAACTGTTTGACAGGGCCCTGCGCTGTCACTTGATCCATCCTATGCAAAACAAGGTTTTGCCCCCCTCTAGCTTGGGATCCAGGCGGCGCGCGTTGGGAGATAGTAGATGTTGTAGTCTGATGCTGCAGATGCAAGGAGTTTGCCAAGCCGGAACAGACCCCAGAATGCAACGCACGCTGCAGTGAAGAAAGTGTGGTCAAATGGGGAGTCTGATAGCGCCTCTGCTAGAGTGCAGAGGTGGTCAACCATACTATCCTGTGACCCTAAATGCAACAAACTTGGGGCCGTTCATGTGAGGAGCTTCCTCTGCGGTCCCAAGCTCGAATATCTATGGAAAAAATAGCCTATACCATGTAGAATTCATAGCACAATTGCACTGTAGAAAAATTGGGAAGATCAGACAAGATCTGCAAGTGCTAGACGCGCGTCACGCAGAAGTGCCCTGTCTGCACCCATCAGTCACAAGAAGTCACAGCACTGCTCTTTGTGCCTGTCCCGCAAGATCATCCTTTCTATAGCTTAGTAGACAGCAAGACCAAAATCTATTGACATGAAGAGGTCAACTAGATACAGAGCAAATATAAATGGGTGTTACAAGTAGGGGTTTTGGACGCAAGGGCAAAGCAAACAATAGATCTCTCAACCTGAAGGAAGAACCCCGCAAACCGCACGCCATGGACGTGGTTGTGGGCGCACCAGAGGCGGAGGTGGAGTTGGAGGTGGAGGCAAAGGGCTGCGTGCGGAGGCGGGTGCAAAGGTGGAAGGAGAGGGAGAGGTGGGCTTGGGAGAAGCGCCTTGAAGCACAGGTCGTGGACGTGGTTGTGGTTGCGCCGGAGGCGGAGACAAAGGCGGAAGAGATGGGCTGCGTGCAGGGACAGAGGCAGAGGTCAAAGGAGGGGGAGATGCGGACTCCGGAGATGAGGAGGAAGGGAGGGGGTTGGGCAGATCTGCAAACACAGTTAGCTCATTGCAAAACAGCTGAGCAAGCACACAAGCGCAACGCACCTCCATCGTTGTTGGCATTACCATCCTCCTCCTCCTCCTTGGCAACCTCTGTGTTCTTGCTGATCTTGCGGCGCTTGCAACACCGCCCACGGCCAGTGTTGTCCCAATCAAGGTCCATGAAGCGTGGGTCCTCTTGAAGCTTGGTTGAGCTGCTCATCTTGACCTTGATCAATTTGATGTAGTTGGCACGTTTGAGGGCCGTGTTGGTGCTGAGGTTGAGGAGCGCGCAGATGCTCTGCAGCACACCTTTTGAGTACTTGGCAGAGTCAAGCTTGCCCCAGAACTGAACGTTGGGGTTGTTGCGGAGCCGAGTCCACTCAACTTTGGCAGCACGACGCTCGTTGGCCTTCAGATCGGCCACTGCGAGCATCTGTTGCTCCGTCTCGGCCTCCTCCTTCTGCGCGTCAAGTCAAATGGCGTTGTTTGAGTCCTTGGTCAGGTAGCCGCCATCGTACTTGCGCGTGACCTTCCTGGGGCGCTTCTTTGCCTGCCGCTCAGCCTCCTCTTGAGTCAGCATGTCTTGGAGTTGACGTGAGATGAGATCACGTTGAGCAACGGCCGTCTTGTGTGAGTGCGTCTCCTGGCTTGCAATGGCAGCCATCTTCTTGCCGTACTCCTGCCACAGCCAAGCTTGCTGGGCAAGCGGCATGTTGAATGTGATCCAAGGAGGCTTGAGGATGAGGTTTGTGAAGGTGACAACCTCTGGTGATACAGATTGCGCTGCTGGGTTGGTTGCCATGATGGGCTTGGGGTTGGCAGTTGGAGTTGGCAAGGGAGACCGGAGGCTGCCGTCTTGCCCTGCAGGCAGCTTGGTTGCACTTGCAAGGTGATCCTGCGCAGCCATCTCTGTGTCAAGCTCCGGGAGCAGCGATGCTGGTTGAGGTGATGGTGGTGTTGAAGAGCTGTTGTCCTCTGGGTCCTGGGGAAGGTGCTTGGCAGTGAAAGCCGGTCCAAAGCAGATTGTGTAAGTGTACGCGCTGCTTCTCTCAGCTGTGAAGGACAGTGGGAGGTGCACTATGCACGAGGTGACTTGACTGGGGGCAAAGTTGGCAGCCGTGAACTTGTCAGGGTTCCATGGCAAGAAGCCAACCTCCACCCATACCCAGCAGACAATGGACTTGGTCAGGGCTTTCTTGTGCACAGCAAGATACTTGTTCACAAGGTCACCACGTGGCATGTCACCACCCGTGAGTGCCGTGATCTCTGTACACCGCTCAGTCCACGCGTTCTTGACCGGGCCAAAGCAGTCCACGTCCAGCGGCTGGAGCTTGTGGGTTGTGTGAGCCGGAAGGCGGTACACGCGCATGTTCCAGAGGATAGCTTCCTCGAGGAAGGCGTCCATCACGTGCAATCCGTGGCCGTCGTAGATGAGCAAAATTGGCTTGTTGATGTTCAGCTCTTTGGCACGCATCTGGGGACCAAGAGAGTGCCGCAGCCACCAGACTGCAACCTTGTCATTGGTCCAGCTGCTCTCTGTCAATGCAACGCTGCCGGAGCTAAATTAGCTGTCTGTGTGTGAGACTTGATAGACTTGGCACTCACAAAGCCCACTTGTGGTCAAACCACAAGTCTTCATATGTGTTCTTGCCAGAGAACACAAAACCGGGCACCAGAGCAGTGCCGTCAGCGCACACGCCGTCAATCATGGTTGTGAGCTCCAGGTTGTCTGAGCAACACTGACAGCAAGCCTTGTCATCTGCCGCAAAGGCAACCTGCCATCCAAGGCACTTCCAACCACCGCTGCGCTGAAGGCCCATCTTGTCAATGTTGACAGTCAGGCGGAGCTGAACGCCCTCCTTTGCCTCTGCAAGGTCTTCAAAATGGCTCTTGACTGTTGTGGGGTCAAATGCCTGGCTGCGCTTGGGGTCAAGGGGACAGGGGTTGGAGAAGTCAATATCAGGGTGTCTTCTCTCAAACAGCCTCATCCACTTTCTCCCTGGCATCTTTGACAGGCCGGCAAGCTGCTGGGCATGTAGTTGGATGGCCATCCAGTTGAATCCCATGCCCTGACGGCCCATCCACTTGATCCATTTGGCCAGGACCTCCTCCACAGCAAGCAAAACCTTGCAGCCCTTCTCCTGAGCAATGGGCCCAGGGCGCAACTGGCCGGTGAAGTGCCGCCAGACAGTCTGACAGCACAGATACTCCAGGCCAAGGTCCTTGAGAACGCCAGGGACATTGCGTGCATTGCAAGGTTTGGAGCGCAGCGCGTGAACTGCTTGAAGTGTGTTGTGCTCCTTCTGGACAAACGCAGCAAGGACAGTGTGAGCGGCTTCCTGTGCTTTCCAAAGAGCAGCCGGCAAAGTGGTGACAAGGAGTGCATTGGGACGTGCTGTGGACTTGCGCACACCAGGCTTACAACCAGTTTTGCAACAACCAAGGAGGTGTAAAGCCATGTTCAGGGTGAGCAGAACAGCAACAGCCACGCGTTGCATGATATTTGCGGCTGATATATCATGGCGAGCTCGCTGTGGAGAGGAAACAAGTGGCGCTCAAAACATGGCTCCAATGCGCAAAAGCCTCCAAAGCGTGACAGGCACTCGAAATGGCCTCCACATACGCGTATACTTACATCAAGGTCCCATAAAGTAGTCTATACCATGTATTATACCTAGTTATACATGTGGTTGAAGCGATCAAGCAGCCAGAGCCCCCAATCTCTTAATAAACACAATACGGTTGCTTGTTGCAAAAGGGGGGCGGACCCGCGTCCGTTGCATTTAGGGCTACAGGATAGTGGTGGCAGGGTGCTTGGACCGTTTTGACGCTGCAGGTTGGCTGTGCTTGATGCCCTCAAGCACAAGGCAAAGCTGCAGGCACTCATGCCATGGTGTCCCCAACGCAAGATGATGCGCCTGGACACCCATTGGTGCGCAGAGCCCACGTGCCCTCAACGGTGCGTACGGCTTTGAGTGCAGCGTGGGTAGGGAGGTCCCACTCTCCCTGCCCGTGCTCAGCGCTGGTGCAGTCTGAACAAGCACGGGGGCTGCAAAGGTAATGCAGCAAGGGAGTGGTGCCTGCAGCTGTGCTTGCATGCGCGTGCTGGCGCGGGCCAACAAGTATGAGGGCTGGTGGCATGTGCGCCGACAGAGGTGTTGGGGGAGAGTAAGAAGGGCTGGGCCTGAGTGAGTGTTGCAACAAAAGGTATACTATGTACACATAAGGAGCGGGGTGAGGCAGGCAGGGATGGGGACACGCGTGGTAGGCTGGGTCCAATCAATAGCAGGGAGGCCCCGCAATGGGCAGTCAGAGAGGTTGAGGGCAGAGGGCATGTACCCAAAAGTCATCCAAAGGCTGTGGGAGTGCATGAGCGCAACAAACCACTGGAGTACACGGTTCTGCTTGAGGTTGTGTGCACGCCGCACCCCAAGCAAGCCAATGACCCCTTGGTTATCCAAGCGCACAACAAAGTGCGTGTTGTGGGACCCATGCGCAACCGCAAGGCGCTGGCTGAGCTCAATTGCAAGCATCTTGGCCCAGCCAATGTTGCAACCCTGGCTCTTCCAGCCCGGCGCAAGCCGCCATATCTGCCACTTGCTGTCAAAGACAACCCCAACACTGAAGCTTGTCAACGCGTCAACCCAGAACTCTGTGGCAGCCAGTGGTAGCGGTTCACGGAGCAGCAACCTGCAGAAGGGTTGGCAGAGGGCATCACGCCAGAATTTGAGGTCAGAGAGGAAGAGATTGCCAGGCAACCAGCAGTCAAATGGGCTGGCGGCAGAGGAGAGGGTGGGGGTGAAGTGGGAGAGGGAGACAAGGCGCAACCTGGCATCTGGGAGTGCCAGTGCGCAGTGGACCGGGGTACCATGCATCCTTTGGCTTTGCAGCGCAACAGGCAGGCGCTGGCTGTCCATGATGCCAAGCATGCCCAGTACTTGGCTTTCTTCTCCGCTAGTATCAATACTGACCTGTCAGGTTGCTGCCAAGCTGCAGGATTTGCTTGAGAGCAAGCGCAAAGCCAATTGCGTGGGGCCGGCAGCCAAGACCTTCTGTAGATGCGCCTCTAGCACCAAGGCTGTGTCTGCAAGCATGCAGTCCATCTGGATTGTGGCAAGCAGCTTCTTGTTCCACTTGCCTGGGTTGCACAAGGAGCCCACAGCGCCAGCCTTGATTGCAATGTTGTATGCGCGGTAGAGCGGCCAGTTGGCACTAGTGGCATTTGTTGGTGCACAGAGGTTGTGAAGTGCGTCTGCCAGGCCAGCGCATCCTGGGGCATATGCTTGTGGATCTGCTGCATGAACCTGCGCTTGCCCTTGCTCCACTGCCCGTGCCAGCCTGCGTGATCCAAGCAAATGTGATGTCAGTGTGAGTGTGCACCCTATTGTCTGTGAGGTGTGCGAAGGGTACATGTGATGTGAGGCCGGCAGCAAAGATTAATTCAATGGCATGAGGGACGGGTTCTGCGTGCAGGTCCAGTGTCTGGCCAGGCACACAGACAATGTGGCCACGCTTGTTGCAAGGCGGGCTGTGCAGAAGGGGGGAGGCATGAACCTCCACGGGCCGCCCTGATTCTGGTACAGCCATGGGGCCAGCATCTGCAGCTGCAGCAGGTACCTGTAGAAATGTGGTGGGTAGCCAGGCAGAGGGGCTGGTGCCAGGTAGACCAGCAGTTGCCATGCCGGTGATGCAGGGTGAGGCAAGAACCCAAGCAGGGACCTGAGTGGGCAAAGTGGCAGAAATGAAGGTGGCAAGCCAGCACGCGCGCGGCCAGCAGACACAGGAGCAGCTGCAAGGCAGCGTTAGCAAGCAGTACGGCAAGCAAGTGAGGCAAGCAAGCAGAGCAGGTTTGGCAGTGGTACGGCAGTGAAGTGGGAGGGCAGAGGAGAAGTGGGCAACTCACAGGCTGATTGCATAGCCACATTGATGCGCGCACGTGTCAACAATGCGTGCAGCGCCTTGTCAATGTTGGCATCTAGACAAGGGGGCCAAGCCGTGGCTGCTTGTAAGTGCTGCAGGTGCGGTGGATGCAGTAACACCAGCAGCGGACCAGCCTGCATGGGTGTTGTGGGCAGGGAGTTGGTGGGAGTACCCCAAGCTGGTCTGGTTGGGCCAAACGGGTCCTGATTGTTGCTGTTGTTGTTGTTGGGGCAGGGCTCCGGCTCCAGCAAGGGGGGTGTGGTGGTGGTTGTGCGCTGCCGTCCAAGGGCGGGAAGACAGTTGAGAAGTTGGCCAACATGAAGCCAGCCACATACACCTTGTACACGTGTGGCTTGAGACAGTTGCGCAGCTTCTCAATGGTCCACTTGCCCTAGAGCTTGAGGCCAAGGACAACTGCAAGGTAGAGCATGTCCTCCCACAGCATTGTGCGCAGCGGCCAGAGGACTGGCACGCGCAGTGGTGGGTTGGCAGAGAGCGGGGAGAGGGATCCGTTGCTGTTGGGGTCCGCCATGACAGGAGAGGCTGGAGGGGAAGAGAAACAAGTGTGGGGAGAAAAGCAGGGGAAAGGTGGGAGACCAAAAAGAAAGAGACAAGCCTGGAGAGATGTGTCAGTGCACATGGACGTGCACAGGTTACAGACTGATTAGGATTCTGTCTCAGCTGTGTTGGTGGCTTGTCTGACATGTACGCATTGCCTCGTCTGCCCCCTGTTGTCTCATCCCCTCATGTACCTATGCATTGGCTGTGCGTCTACAGCCATGCCATGACTCACGTATTGCCTTGCGCTATCTATGACTCACACCCTGTAGTATATAGGCTGGCTCTTTGAGACAGCAGCATCTTAGAGAATCTTTGTGCTCCTCTCCAGTGTGCGGGATGCTGCCCTGGTCACCTGCGTGACATCCACCCTTCCAGCGTTGAAAGGTTATAAGCCCCGGCTTCCCTCCACACTGCGGTTTGCTCTCTTTGTGTATGAGCAACCCTTCTGACCGCCCTCTTTGTGAAGCATCATCTTGTTCACCCTCTTGCGGACCTGTTGGCACTTGACCAACTCTTGTTACCGGAGTCGCCGGCAGTTCATACAACTCGCGCGGCGCTACACCCGTGGGATCCCCTCGAGGACGCATCACCTGGTTCCCCACCGCCTTGCAGCCAACAACACAGCCCTCTTCACCACTTGTCCCGTCAAGCCCATTACTGCCTACCAACACGTCGTCAGTAGGGTCCAGCATCACCCCCAGACCCGCTTCCTTTGTGAAACTCAAAGCGGTCACAGGACACAACTTCTGGACAGAAGACAATGACGACAACATGCCATTGATCTCCAAGGAGTTCCAGGACATTGAAAAGCTTACACAGTCCAGCAGCAACTGGCGCATTTTTGCCGCTTGCATCACAATTGGAGCTTCAGCACTTCAGATCAAGGAGTATCTCAAAGGCAAGCCTCCGCCACCCACAGACACTGAAGAGCTTAAGACATACAACTCTATCAAGGGTCAGCTCCTGAACGCCATTGTACAAAAGCTCCTGGCCGAGGTTGTCCTCCGCCAAGTTGCATCTGATACGCCCTACAAGCTCTGGAGCGAGCTCAAGAAGGAGTTTGGCATTGTCAACATCGCCGCATTGGCTGCAATCGAATCGCAGATGTTCAGTCTCCAATGCAAGCAGGACGGCAACATGCGCAAGTACCTCTTGCGCATGCTCGAGCTCAAGCAACAGCTTGCCAAGGCAGGATCAGACGCGAACATCAGCAAAACCCGTTTCCGCGGTGCGGTCCTGACAGGCGCAAGGAGCGCCGGACCTAGCTACGTTGCTATTGTTGAGTCACTCATCCTCACATACACTGCTACCAGGAAGGAGAAGGACCTCTCTTTGCAGGTTGTTATTGCGTTGCTTTGTGCAGCGTACGACTCCATGCGCGCGCTCAAGGACTCAAGCTCCAACAGCGGCGCGCAGGAAAATGCCGCCTACCCTCAGAACAACGGACGCAGTCGTGGACGTGGTGGCGGCGGATCCGGATTGACTTCTCAACCGGACTTGCAGCAGAACAACAACTCAGGTTGCAAGTGCTACAACTGCCAGGGCATTGGACACCTGAGCAGCAACTGCCCATCGCCTTGGCGCAATCGTTTGCAACAGGCAAACTCAGCTGAGCCAAAGAAAAAGGCAAAGGGCAGCAAGAAGCCCGTGGATGCGAAGATTGGCAACGCTGCAGCGGCCAGATCAGCACAGGCCGGGGACAACGCATCCTCCACAGACACCTGGTTGGCGTCTGCAGGAGTGCCAGCTGAGTTGACATACATTGACTGTGGAGCCATTGCTGACGTGTATGCGGCTGCCACAGTAGGACGGGCATACAAGATTGCCTGTGGCTTCTCTTCCACAGTTGAGGGGGAGCTACACGTCATCGACTCCGGCGCCAGCAAGCATATGACGCCGTACCGGCACATGTAGCAGCTGGACTGGGCCAGGCAATACTAACAGGTGTCTGAGAGGAGCAGAGAGTGCGAGGGGAGTCGAGTAAGAGTTCTAGATTGCATAGGGCACATGTAGCGAGTTTATATACACAATACATGCAGTGAATCACATGATATGAAAAGCATAAAAGTAGCACATGATAATGGGCACAGCCAAGGCTGCGCCGGATACAATCAGTAGCCTGATAGATCCTTGCAGTGCATATTGACAGCATAGCAGTCTCAACACACCCCCTTGCTAAGAACACCAAGGTGTTTTTGCAAGCAAAGGATACGCACTCAAGCTTAGAATTGAAGTCCAAGCTGAGCCCGGAACTTCTCAAACTTTGGACGCGCCAAATTCTTGGTGAACATGTCTGCAGGGTTCTCAGCACCTTCAATGAAGAAGAGATCGACGTGTTTGTCCTCAACAGCGCCGCGGATGAAGTGGTAGCGGATGTCAATGTGCTTGGAGCAGGTGTTGGTCACGGGGTTTGTTGCAATGAAGAGAGAGCCCTGATTGTCACCACAGATGGGGACAGGGGTTGGAGCAAAACCAACTTCCTCAAGAAGAGTCTTGACCCACATGCACTGACGGGAACAGTCAGAGATGGCCATGTACTCAGCCTCAGTGGAGGAGAGGGCAACAGTGCGTTGTGCGCAAGACGTCCAAGTAACAATACTGTTTGCCAGCATCAGGAAGAAGCCGGTCTGGGAGCGGCGCGTGGTCACATCACCAGCCCAGTCAGAGTTGGTGAACGCAATAAGTCCAAAGTTGGACTTGCCATTGTAGACCAGCTTGTAGTTTTGCGTGCCAATGAGGTAGCAGATGACGTACAAAGCCTTATTGTAGTGGTCCTGAGATGGATTGGCAGAGTATTGCGCCAGCTTGGTGACGGTGTAGGAGATGTCGGCACGAGTGCCAAGCATCAGGAATAGGAGTGAACCTATCACCATCTGGAACCAAGCTCGAAGCTCTGGGTTGATTGGACCATTGTTTGGAACAGGGACATAGCCAGCTGGGAGCGGCGTAGGGGCAGGTTTAGCATTTGTCATGCCAGTGTGCTCAATGATCTTGTCTTGGTAGGCACACTGGTCAAGGCATAAATTGCCGTTGGTATCTTTTGTGAAGTTGATCCCAATGAATTTGCCAGTCTTGCCAAGATTGCGGCAGTCCCACTTCTGCATGAATTTGGCCTTGACAGCCTTGCAGAGTTATTGGTTTGGACCAACAAAGAGCGCATCATCCACGTAGACAATAGCAATGACATATTTGCCATTGTGTCTGTAGATGTACATGCCAGCATCAGCATTGATGGGCTCTAGACCTAAGCCTTTGAGAGACTCGGCAAGCTTCTGGTACCATTGACGGCCTGCTTGTTTGAGTCCATAGAGCGCACGTCTAAGCTGGATGACTTTGTGCTCTTGCCCTTTGACTTTGAAGCCTTCGGGCTGTTGCATGTAGATCTCCTTGTCAAGCTTGCCATACAAGTATGCATTGCAAACGTCAAGGCCTTCTATGTGCCAGTTTTTGAGCGCGCAGAGTGCTAGCATAATGTGTAGCGTCTCAAAGCAGACAACTGGTGAGAAGACTTGGTCATAGTCTAAGCCTTCAACCTGAGAGAAACCTTTTGCAACTAGGCGCGCTTTGTAGCGGCCATCCTGCTTGATGTCATGCACCCAGCAGTTGTCTATGGCTTTACGGCCGGCCGGTAGGTCAACCAAGGGTCCAAAAACGCCTCGCTCCTGCAGGGCTTTGAGCTCCTGGGCATAAGCGCCTGCTTTCCCAAGCCATGTTGTGCATCCAGCTTCTGGGAGCTTGATAACGTCACGGTAGGTCCATTCTTTGACCTGTTTTGGCAAGGACTCAGCGTTCTGAGCCGCATCAAGCAGCATCATAACAAGAGCTTTCCCCCCTTCACGGCACATCTGTGCAACATCAGGCCCAAATGGATTCTTGGGGTCTGAACACCGTTCAGGCTCTTCAGGGACCGGTACCGCACTCCTCACACCACGCATTCAAGCAATATCATCGATGCTGAATGTGCCTGTGGGTTTTGGTGGAGATACAAGAGTGCGCAGACGGTCCTCAAGGGACTGTCTGCTGGACATGCTGGTAGGCGTGTCCTTGGTATGAGGTGGCAGCGATGGGCCGGGGACCAATTGTGGCTGCTGTGTTTGACAAGGAGGAATACGCTTGGAGCGACTGGTTGTTTCCTTCATGTTCTTTGAGAAATCCTGTAAGCCTTGTTTCTGAGCCGCAACAGGGTTGTTGGGCATGAAATTGGCAGGGCGCAAAGCTTGGTTCCTCTCACAAGTGGATTGTCTTGGCGGTACAAGCGCAGTGTCTTTTTGCTTTTTAGGCTGCGTGGCACGCTTGGGATGGACAGGAGAATCAGGCTTGCTGTCATCACTTGACAAAGTGTCTTGTACGCCGTCAGAGGGACTGGGCAGCTTGCCGCTATTGGTCCTTGACATGATAGGCGCAGACGGATCCTTCCAGATTGTGGGAGGCGCAGGAGGTGTCTTAGGCAGATCAGGCCCAAATACCACCCCTGTCTTTTGTGAAGGGTGATTTGTGGAGACCGGAAGGTTGTCAACATCGAATTCCTCTTCTGACTCATTGTCAGTTTGTACCTTGTCATGCTCTTCAGAGACAATGACAGTACAACATGTTGGGGACGGTGTTTTGCAGCGTGGGAAGAGGTACTCATCCCATTTGGCATTAGCCACGTGACGTTGTTTGCCATTTTTGTTCATGAACATATGGCTGCTAGGACCCCAGCCAATATATGTCATCAGCTGCGCTTTGGCAGCAAGCTTGTTAGGCCGGTCCTCCCTTAGTATGTAGACGTAGGCGCCACATCCAAAGACTCGTAGATGCTTGATAGACGGTTGTTTGTCATGGATGAACTCATATGGAGTCTTCCATGAGTGTCGTTGCAAAGGAGTGTGATTGTACACGTGTACAGCATGATTGACTGCAAATTCCCACCAGGACGGCGGGATGCAAGCATGTTGGCGCATGGCCTCAGCTTTCTCTGAGAATGTGCACGTGAAGCGCTTGGCGCAGCCGTTCATTTGCGGCGTGCGTGGAGGGCTTGGTTCAAGGCTGATCTCAGCATCCTCAAGCATTGCTTTGAAGGCGTGCAAGACATATTCACCCCCCAGTTGCATTTCCACGTTTTGATCATGGTCCCAAACTGGACTTTGACCATTTCAATGAAGCGACAGGAAGCCGGTAGGGCGCCCTTTTTGTTTTTGAGCTTGTACAGTGCCCTACAATACTGATCAAGTGTTTCACACTTTTTACAAGATCACTTTACAGCACTGCATTGTGGGGTGGGGGCAGCATATAAATAATACTGAAGAAAGCTGTGCATATTGGCTCTCAAACAAGGTCCTCTATGTGCCATAATACCCACATATAGCTTTGCTACAATCAAAACATTAGAGCCATGTCACTTGATCAGTATTGTCACTTGTGTTCAAGTCAAAC
>LCTX01000654.1:0-14700 GCA_002233555.1 Limonomyces culmigenus | reverse complement strand
CGCCGCCCGCGATCGAGGCGCAGGCGTCGGTGGGATCGCGCGCAGGGACGCCCGCGCCGGAGGAGGCGGGTAGCGCGATCGGGACGGGCGGGACGACGGGCGGGGGCACGAAGAAGGCCAAGCCGAAGAAGAAGAAAAAGTAGCGTGCAATCCTACTCCCCCTCCTTTACATCCGGGCGCCCAAACTCGTAGTCCCGCGTCGTGCACGCCCACGCGTCCGCGCAGTCCACGCGCGCGCCGAGGCGGCCCGCGAGCAGGAACGCGCCGCTCAGCTTGCGGTTCAGGCTGTACGTCTCTGGGGGCGGCGGCGTCTTGCGGCGCGCGAGCATCGTCGGGATCAGGCTGCGGATCTCGGCGACGATGGCGCGCCAGGCGGGCCCGCCGAACGCGTAGGGCTGCGGCGTGCCTGGCCGGAAGGGCGTGCCGAGCAGCTGCATCGAGCGCACGTGCGCCGCGACCATCTCCTGCTCTTCGTCAGTGCCTGCGCTTGAGGGGAGAGGGAAGGGCGCGCACGTCGTCCTCCTCGCCCGTGAAGTACCCGAGCTCGGTGCTCGCGCGCACACACGCGTCCACGTCGTCGCCCTCCGCCGCGCGCAGCAGGCGCAGCCACGCGTCGATGAACGTGCGAGGGTACGCGCGCGCCGCGCCGAAGTCGACGAGCGCGAGCGTGCGCGCCTGCGCGTCCCAGAGGAAGTTGCTGAAGTTCGGGTCCGTCTGCATCGCGTTCAGGACGAACAGCTCGCGCAGGCAGAGCTCGACGACTCTGCTGGCGATCTGCCTGGCGTCAGCGGGGTTGCTGGGGGAGGGAGACAGGGGGAAACGCACGTCGTCGCGCTCGGCCTGCGGGAGCGCCAAGGTCGCGGGGTCGCCGAGCGAGCGCCCGGACACGTGCTGCATGACGAGCACGCCGCGTGTGCTGCCATCCCACACCCAGGGCACGACAAACCGCTCGTCATCCGCGAGCGCCTTGCCAAACCTCCTTAGAAACCTCGCCTCGCGCTCATAGTCGCACTCGTCCGCGAGCTCGCCCTTCATCACCTTCACGTCCTCAGCGTTTGTGTGGGTGAAGGGGTGGGCGAGGACTCACCTCGAGCGTGCGTTCGAGGAACAGCCCCTTGGGCAGCAGCGCGCCAGCCGTGAGCAGCAGCTTGACGTACCCGAGGTCGCTCGCGATGCTCGCCTGCACGCCCGGGAACTGCACCTTTACCGCCACGCGCTCGGGCCTGCCAGTCGGCGACGCGTCCGCCTTGAGCGTCGCGTTGTGCACCTGGCCGATGCTCGCGGCGGCAAACGGCACGCGCTCAAACGCCTCAAAGCTGTCCATCCACCCTTCACCCAGGTTATCGCGCATGACGTCGGCGAGCTGCGCGTCGGGCATGTAGTGCGCGGCGTCCTGCACGCGGCGGAGCACCGCTTCGAGCGCGGGCGGGAGCACGTGCGTGTCCTGCACAGCGAGGAACTGGCCGACCTTGAGCGCGGCGCCGCGCATCCGCACGAGCTTGTCGACGAGCCGCGCCGCGTTCGCCTCCGACAGGACGCCGCCGCCGCCGACGAGCCCCGTCGCGGCGCCGTAGCTCAGCGATGCGGCGAGTCCTGCAAATGGGGGTTTGAGTGAGAGGATGGGTAACGGGGAGGGGGGAGGGGCGTACCGCCGTAGTGGAAGAGGCGGGCGAACCGCGAGGAGGGCACTTTCGAGGCGGTGAGCGTGCGGGGGGCTTCGGGGACGGGGAGTATCGGGTCGGTGGGAGGCTCTAGGTTGAGTGGCGCGATGGGGTCATTGGGAGGCGGAGCGGGCTACTGAGGCGTGAACGAGTGAGGAGGATCCGGGATACAGAGACGTACGAGCGGTGCAGCAGGGGTGTCGGGATTATGATTAGGCAATAGCTTCGCCGTGGCAGATAGGGCAGCAGGCGCAGTTTCAGGCACAGGCGCAGGTTCGAGTGAAGATGCAGATGTAAGCTCCTCCAGCTCTATTTTCGGTGCAACAGCGAGTGCAGGTGTCGGCGTAGACACCGGAAGTACGTCCGGCGGCACCACCGAGGCATCCAGTGTCCGACCTCCATCCACAGCGCCCTGCCGAGCCCTCGCCGGCGCGCGCCGGATCGCCCGGTCCGCCTCGGCGTACTCCGCCTCGAGCTCCGCGCGCGTCTGCGCTGGGTGTGTCGGGGGCGCGGGCCGCGAGAGCTGCGTGGCGCGGATGCGCGCGGCATGCAGTGCGATGCGCGCGCCGGCGTGGGCGAGGCAGAGCGCGCTGTGCGCGAGACTCGGCGGAGGCATAAGCGGGAGGAGGTGAATGACGCAGTGGGCGCTTGCTTTCGCGGCTTGCTTTCCACCGCTCAGGCGTGTGGAACGCGATATCAGTCCGATATGCGAACTGTGTCCCAGAAATACAGTAATGTACACACTTCGATCGCCACGGTGACGAGTGAAGAGTTCTACCGGTCGCCGCGCAGACTATAACGTACACGTCTCAACCTTAACCCGTACTCAGTCGTGGCAGTCGTCATGTTGCGGACCGAGACAGTGGAGGCTTGTAGGGTTTGAAGTCCGCAAGTGCTTTGATGAGCTTGGGATACACCGCATCCGCCAACCCGATCAAGGTGTCAAATCCCTGGGTCGTGGTATGAGAGAGAAAATCTCCATAAGATTCACTCGCAAGTACCTCCTGCTCATTTTGGTCCAGTGTAGAAGCACTCGTAAGATGCTGGTGCATCCGCAGAATCTCGTCATGGATCTGATGCGATGTTATGAGTATGCCTCTGACGGGTTGATAGTGGTCTACGCACCCCATCCCAAACTCGGGAGAAGAACTGAAGCTGTAGCTCGACGTCGTCGACTTGTTGCACAGCCAAGTCCATCTTCGACCTTGACTCCGCCCACTCGACCAAGGCGGGCCGTGCGTTGAGCGCAGTAATCTTCTTCTGCGTCGCCTTGATATCGGCGGTAAGCTCTGCTCGTAGATATGTAAGTCCGCGCATCGAAGTGGGAGCGTCATCAGGAACTTACTTTTCTTTGTCTTCGAGTTAATGCGTTCGTTCACTCCGTAGCGAAGGCCCGCAGTCAGCGCGGTAGACGGAGCGCGTCGTCAGCTTTCAGGTCTGATACAGTGGTCAAATAACTCACTAGTCCAGCCGCGGCAACGTGCGATATGCACGCGCATGCGATCACTATCCCCGCTCCGACGATCCTAGCTGCGGCCAACCCAACCCAGATCAACCAATCCTGTTGAGCCGTTCATTTACATGCAGAGCCAGGGAGTACATTGTTTACCCGTCGCCGTCCTCTGAGACAGACGTGAGCACCCTGCTCGGCGGAGCAGCACGATCAGGACTGACTGTGCCAATTTGCCTTGAAGATCCTTCAGGTCGCGCTCCAGACTCTCGAGCTTCTGGAGCTCAGCTAAGGGCCCCGTGATCTTGGCGATGGCGACTCGCAAGTCTCGCCCAAACTCCTCGACCTCCTTGAAAAAGTCAAACAAGTTGCTCCGGATGTCGTCGGCGGTTTTTCGCAGCTCCTTCATATCCTGAAAGAACGCCATCAGCATAAATTCTTCACATACACAAAGCGCGCTGGCCTCAATGTAACGCTGGCACATGTCTCTCTTCTCGTCTGCATTGTTGCCAGGGCCGGTGCGTTTCAGCTCTGGGAGAAGCACTTTCACGTACTCTGGACACATCAGTAAGGACACAAGGGAAATCCAACACAACGCTCTCACTCTGTAGAAACCACTCCAACTCGACCGCCGATGTTGTTGACTGCTGCAGCGATTTGTGATATTTCTGCACATCTTGTATCAGTGGCCACCATGTGGCACGAGAGCATACATAACGACGTACCCGCTGCAATGCGTTCCACTCCTTGCAAAGAGGCGCGAACGTCACGTAATGGCCCTTGAGCTCGTTCAGGGTGCGGGCAACGCTGTCCAGGAGGCTGCTCAGCCCGGCAGCTCCGTCGGACGCCTTACGCAGTGCCGCAGTCATGTCGTCGCCTGTCTTCGGGTTGTGCGCGAAGCTTTTGACTGCGATGCCCAGTGCTTCCTTAGCATTAGACACAGCCATGGCCTGGAGATTCAATAATATAGATCCATCCATGACGGGCTCGGTTATAAGTCGCGTGAGGCAGCAGAGCGTCAAAGGAAACGGCGAGCGAGTCGATGATGGGCGTCCATATCAGAGGCCTTTGTAGACTTGACACGCCTCGTCCTGTCGGCAACGACACCGGCATGGAGCACCCGGTGCCGTAAGATCATGTATCTCATCCGCACAGTGAGTGCAGATCACCCACGCGTAGGCATGCAGGATCCGATAAGCTTTGAGCGCCCATAGGGCGCTCATTGTCCTGGCGAGACAACATAATGCTACTGAGATATCGTCTAGAAGTCATACACGTATGACCGAGCCACTCTTGCGAGATCTCATCCGACACGTATCTGCAGACCGAAACCATGTGGGAAGGAGAGAGACAAGAGGCGCGCTCGTCACGTGTGGCGAAACCAGCTTTTCTTGAACGATGCCGTCGACTACTACATCAGTGGACGACTCTTCCGGCGCTCCTCCTCCTCGCGCGGCTACACAACATGACAGCGAGATGAAAAGCTTCACTTCGGCTTGCTTGCCGGCAGCGGCCTTCCTTGCTCGATGTCAAGGACATAATCTGGCAATGCGCAGCGAGACTCGCACGCTCACATTACGAAGCACGCCAGGCGAGATAAGTGCGGCAGACGGCAAGATCGATGACTATGATCCCTCGTCTCCGATCGGGGTCAAGACACGCAGGTTGCTCTCGGAGCTTATAGAACGAGCGCGCCTGACTCCATGCTCGTACCCTCTTTTTCCATCATGCCCCTCTTTGCGAGCGTTGCGAATGTCATTGTTGAGCAGAAACGCTCTACAGTCGCCAAGGCTACGAATCAATGGAGAAATAGAGCCAGTATACCACCAGATGATCTGCAGCGCGCATTTAGTTCTGAGCTGCATGACGTGCGTGTCAGGTCGGACAAACTCAAGGACATGTTCTATTCTGTTACTACTGCACTCGGCGAGGTCGACAAGCGGGCTGGTATCACGGTTGAGAGACCTTGGAGGGCGCTGTACCAAGTAAGCATCCATTGCGCGCGTGTTTGAATCTGCGATTCATCGTGAACGTGAAGGAGTGCAAGCGACTACTATACGACTCTACCTCTCACGCGGCGACGACCGCGCGGCTTCTTGACGGTACATGCCCTCTCATCACTCAATCCCTTGTGCCAGAGTTTGCTGATTATATTCGTAGCTTATCGATCAGTCTACCTCCCTATGATTACGAAGAGCTCTGTTCCCGTGGGCGACAAGGTATCAGGCCTTCAGAAGTTCCTTGAGGTGTGATAGTCTCGCTGCATTCACCCACATGACCTGAGTCTTTCTTTGACAGACGGAAAGAACCTTTGGCGCTCCAGAAACCGCGAGGGATGCTGCCAGGATTCGCGATGAAGTACTGAAGATTCACGCTATTGTCACATCTGGAGTCCAGCCTGCGATAGGTGAAGACGTGCCAGCCTCGACGTCCATAGAGTCGCGTGTCGCGTTTCTGCATGAAGAGAGAGCCCGGTCAGTGTCACTTCTCGGCGTGAACTTCCAGGGAACCTCATACCGGTCAATACAGGCTGACAAGCGAGGTAAAGTTTGAAGCTTTCAACTCGAGTTCCTCACTGAACCTTCGGCAGATCGAGGACGACTTACATGAGGTTTGCGATTTCGGCTCTCGCGATATGGCAGCCTTTCTCGCCCATTGGCCGACCGTGGTTGACGTGGTGAGATCTCAGATCGTGTATACATATATATACTCTCTGACATCGAGCTCGGTCATCTACAGGTCACTAAAGAAGGATCGTGTAAAGTAGGAGCGGGCGAAGTACTTGCACGGATCCGCTCAGCTCTAGCACAGATTGCCGGTAAGTCACATAGCATTTTATGTGCGTAGAACGTATTGAAAAATCATTTGATAGCGAACGAGCGCGTTTTAGCAGAGAACCATCGTGAAAGTGAGTGTGCATCTGGGCAATTAGACACCACCGACGACCATGTGGACGCCCGGTGTGCTGCACCGTCCCGTCTTTTCGCCATTGCCGAGAAGTTGCAAGACCTCACTCCGAAACTCGGCGCACTTCAGAAAATTCACTCTATGATACGCTTATCATCACCTCATGTGCCAGACCTTCGCTCATCGCCTGTCCTAGGTACATACCGAAGTGAAAAAATACATCCAACTAGCTCAGCGAAGTCAGGATGTCCCTCGTGCTGTGAGTCGTCACACTGCACACCATTCTTCACCGATGATCATCTGAGACACGCATCTAGAAGCAAGACGGGGCAATGCGCGAGAAGGAGCGGAGCATGCAGCTTTCAGCAGAGCTGTACGTCAAGATCTCTCGCGCGTTGGAGGTGTATGCCAGTCACGCTTGAACTTGCGCTCTGATACGTAATTTACTTTGCGCTGACCCAATGTACACTACCCGCTTTCACCATCAGTCGCATGTGAGTGCCAGGTTGAGCAGTTCCTCGCACTTCTACGCCGGAGCTATAGGAACAGCGGACTGGGAGAGCTACACGTGGCGTTCAGCCTGATGCGTTACCGGCGTGTGCGAACTACGCGCAAGCTCGAGCGTCGTTGCAAAGTAATGAGATCCTGATGATGAGATCTGCTTGCTATGCCAAACATATCCGTTGTGTCAGTCATGTAGCATCCTTAGCATCAAGGGCGGTAGGGAGGGAGATTCTGTTATCTGATAGTCGTTCGACCCCGGGACGTCACTGCTGTCAGCCTACCTGGGTCCACGGATCACTTCATTCTCGACCATCACCAACCTTGCCCCACGCGATGAACAACGCTCCATCGCTCCCTAGATCGACCACGCAGGCCGTGGCCGAAGACAGGCGCTTCCTCATCACGCATGTCGCCGTCCGAGGTCCCATTCCGTACTCCGCTCCCGACTCCCGCCTGACTCCCGTGCAGCAACGCAGACGTGGGTGCTCGGCCTGGCGGTGGGCTACCCCTTGATTAGCCTGCTGCGCGAAGACAAATCTGCGCGACAGCTACCCATCATGCTGCGTTCCGTCGGGTGCATCGCACTGGCGGGCGTACCGCTCGGCGTCGCGATGGGTGCGCTGCGCCTCGCGGGCGAGCCAGATTGGTTCGTACGCAGCTGCGCACAGAATCTGCGCGCTGAGAATGATAGAGTGCTTAAACATCTGCATGTAAGATTGTGCGTTGTGCTCATGCGCGATACAGAGAGACCTCAATGCGCTCACGCTGGCGGGTGCGTGTGCTGGCGCCGTGGTGGCCGCGCTGACGCCGGGGCGACGCGCAGGCCCAGCGCTCGGCCGCATGTCTGGGGGCAGCGTGTTTGGAGGGGCAGCGGGCTTCCTCGCGTTCTTTGCTGTGGGTGGACGGCTGGACATTATCAACTGGTATGGCGTGCCCGTGTGGTAGGTAGCGTACACTTCAACAGCTTTTCTGTACTCTGCTCTCAGCCGGTCCCATCCGTTGATGCGCAAGAGACGATGTCGACGCTGGGTCGATAATATATGTTATCCGAGTTCATAAAGAGAGCTCGAGTAAAGCAAACGGTGATGGTGCCAAGAACCAAATTAGTGCTGGCGTAGCCAACACTCGGGTCCTTCACCATTCTTGCTTCTATACCACTCACTTGTCATGCATCAACTCCAACTTCACTGAACTAAGTCTCAAGCTGGGGAGCGAGCGAGGTCTGTGCGCTCTCATTGCAGATCACGTACACTCTTTCTCGTCATCACTCTGTTGGCATGCTCTTCCATCAAGTTCCCCAGTTGACAACCGCTGGGTCGCTCGTCAGCAGTCCTCTGCTTTGTCAGAACCACTTAGCAACCACTTAGCAAACACTTAGCAACTCTTCCTGTGTATGCTAATCCGAATTGGCTCATCGACTATGCACGAATCCGCACATAAAAGCCTGCGATGGTGACCGGGAACTGACATCTTCCCACACACACTCCGCTGAACACTCTATTCTTTCCCGCACCGAAAACCCTCAGCCATGTCGACCAAAGTCACTGTCACCGCCACCCTCAACTACTCGACTCGCCCCGCCGACGGCTCCAAGCCATACACAAACCTGGCAGAGAACGACCCCTTGACGGGGCAGTCCAAGCGCAACTGGACCGAGCAGCTCACTCGGGTCGAGATCGAGGACCTGCGCGGTAAGGAGAGCAGCGTGTCCCTCGACGTTGCCGGCTTCCAGTTCGGCACGCACAAGAGCGCGGTCGAAGGCTTCTACGACGAGCGCGAGATCAAAGACGTGTACTACCCTGAGAGTGCCGCACTCCTCCAGAAGTTGACGGGCGCCAGCCATGTTGTTGTCTTCGACCACAGTACGTCTCCATCCCTTCTCGAGCTGCGACAAGGAGCAAAGCTGACGGGGACACCCAGCTGTTCGGCGCCGCAAGTACGGCGAGGCGGGCACGGACCCAGACAAGCGGCAGCCTGTGCCTCTCGTTCATGTCGACCAGACCCCCGCAGCGGTGCTCGCTCGAATCCATAAACACCTGCCGGCGGCCGAGGCGGCGGCGCGTGTGCAAAAGCGCTTCCAGCTCATCAACCTCTGGCGGCCGATCGAGCATCCGGCGTTCGACACGCCGCTCGCGCTGTGCGACTACCGGAGCGTCGACTACGGCAAGGACCTGATGCCGAGCCGGCTGATTTACGGCCCTGGCCGCGAAGGCGAGACGTTCGGAGTGGCGGAGAGTGCGAACCACCGGTGGAAGTACGTGAGTGGGCTGCGACCGGACGAGTACGTGCTCATCAAGTGGTGAGTGATTTGGCGCTTCGGTGCGTTTGATGAGATCGACTGACACAACCTTCATCAGTGGAGAGTCCAAGGAGGATGTGGCTCAGCTCACGCCGCACACGGCGTTCACAGACCCGTCTACGCCTGCCGATGCTCCTGCTCGACAGTCGATCGAGCTCCGAGCCCTCTTGTTCTACGACTAAGCTGCTCGATGTGTATACCTTTTTTGACTGTCATTCGAGTTCAATAGATCTTGTGATCATCGAGGCGTGAAAGAAGACGAGGGGGAGGAATCCTCTTGAAACAGCGTCGCGATAGTGTACATAGGATGCATTATGAAGAGTGGTGTTACAGACAGTGTACAGGGATCTACGTGTCTCTTCGGTATAGGCACTCTCTCGCGCTGTACGGACTGACGCACCAAGGAAAGACCATCCATCATTTACGCATGCTGGCTGCGGTCGGACGTCGGTGTGCGCGGAAACCGTCCAGGCATCGGCGGCCCGGGGGTCTCGGGCTCAGGCTCGTCAAGTAAAGAGCCGAGGACAGACGCAATCTCGAGCTCGGGCGAGCGCCGGGGTACAACGAAGAGCGCGGTGGAGAGGATGATCGGGTTGCTCGGCGGAGACGCCGCGAGCACGCAGTGGATGCAGGGGATGTCGCGCATGGGCATGGTGGACGGAGAGGTGCGGGTGGGGTATGTTGAAAGACCATGGTGTCGAATGAATGGCGGATGGGTCATGACAAGGCCAGAGTGCCTTAGAGTGCCTGGGTATGACCGTGGTCGTTGGTCCAAAGCCGCATGAGGCCAGTGCGTGGTCTAGGTGCTCGGTCTCACATTGACCAGTGTGCGCGGGATAATCTCCGATGCATTTCGAGAGGTATGGCCCTGCGTAAATGGCCGGGAATGGAGCGTCCGAGAAGTTAGACCAAGACTGTGGTGAGAGCGAGGCAGACGCGTGACCAACACGGATCAAACCCGGGTCCGTAACCCTTCCTGTCCCATGGCACACACACACCACTGCTGGCATGGGTCACAACCGTACCCTCTGAAGCAGGACTCTCTAGGGATCGTTGTGCAAGTGTTCGGAACTTGAACACCTGCGCCACCTCGTTCCTACCGATGTGCAGTTGCCTAAACGTGCAGTTACCTCGTGCTCATTATGCGACCAAAACCCCCCTTCGCGAAAGCGTTGTAGACCCTCGCTCTTCAGCTCCTTGACATGGACGTGCAGAGAGGACTGAACCCATGGGTCGCGTCTGCGATATGTGGCATAGTGCGTGAACTAAAATCTGGCCGCCACCTCGCGATCGCTGATCTTTCATCGTCAGCTTTCACACGTCGTATGCCACCGGTACCCTCCTATCTCGCTTGTGGCCATCGCGCTCGTCCTCTCCTTACCTCCTATCACTATCGGCTACGTCTATGCTACTCCCGTCTCTACATTCGTAGGCGTGTGCGCAGTCTATCTTCTCTCCTTGGCGACCTCGACTGTCGCATACTGTCTCTCGCCTCTACATCCATTAGCCAAGTATCCTGGTCCTCTATTCGCTCGGGTCTCACGTGTATGGGCGGCCCGACGCGTTCTGGAAGGCCGACAGCACCTGCTCTCGCATGAACTCTTTATTCGCTACGGCGAGGTGGTACGGACTGGGCCAGACCACCTTATCATCCGCAACGCCAGCGCTATCCCCGTCGTATTAGGTTCCAAGAACCCGTGGCCGAAGCACACACGTAAGCCCGCCGTCCTGGGCCGCTATCTACGCTGCTTTCGTCGATCTTACGGTGACGTGACAGGGTACATCGTCGTACAGCCTTATCATACTTCTGGCAATGTCCTCATGCAGGTTGACCCTGGTGAACATGCCAAACGCCGACGTGCTTGGGACAGGGCGTTCACTCCGGTTGCGATCAAGTCGTACGAGCCCATGCTCCGTAACCGGGTGAATATCCTGCTCGGACAGCGGGCCTTGCGTGCTGATGTTCCCATCGATCTCGCGAAGTGGATCTCGTTCGCTACTCTTGACTTCATGGCGGACTTCGCTTACATTGGAGCCTTCAACACGACCACGGACGGGGAAGACAAGTCTGGCTTCGAGAGCCTCGTCGTGCCTGCGCTTCGGATAGTCGAGACGCTCGGGACGATGCCTTGGATTCGGTCATTGATCGTGCGCCTGCCTACCAAAGCGAACAAGTTCGTCGACATGGCGAGCGAGGTGGCCCAGAGGCGCAAGGCTGAGGGTGCGCGCGTCCGCGATCTTTTCTACTACTTGGTGCACATTCCTCCATCTTCTTACCCCTACACGTCCTGATTCACGAGGAGCACAGTTGAATGAAGACGGTGGAGGGACACGCCAAGAGCTAGATGCGCCGACACTTGCCGAAGAGGCGTCACTCGCCATCATCGCAGGCTCAGATACAACCAGTACCGCACTAGCGAACGCCATTTTCTACTTACTCACGCATCCAACGTGCTGGAAGCGTCTGCGTGCAGAGCTGAATGCCGCCGCGAGTTCGGCAACATACGACATTGACGCTGATATCGATTCGGATAAGCTCGCTCACCTCACATACCTCCAAGCAGTTCTTAATGAGACTTTGAGGCTTGCTCCCGCTGTACTGAACGGCACGCCGCGCGTGCCTCCTGCGGCAGGCGGGCCTGTCATTGTTGCGGGGCAGTAAGTCTTACGTACATCGCTCTTGATGGACTACAAAATGACGCTCACGACGCAGTGTCGTGCCTGTGGGTGCCGCCGTACAGATCCCAACGTGGAGCAGTGAGTGTTTTTGACTGCAGCGCTTTTCGTGGCTGAGAACATACCTTTCCAGTTCACCTGGACCCTCGCTATTTCTCTCCCGATCCTGACACGTTCTGGCCAGAACGTTGGCTGAGTGAGGAGAGACGCAAGCTCGCCGAGGCACGCGGCGAGATATATATTCTCAACCAGGGCGCGTACATGCCATTCAACTACGGTTCGTCTGGTGCTGCTTCGGCCTCAAGTCGCGAACCTGACGTCAGCTACGTGCAGGACCCGGTCACTGCGTCGGACGTGCCCTCGCACTGCATGAAATGCGCATGATCTTGGCGGCCGTAGTACGTCGCTTTGACATACGCTTTGCTCCTGGGGTCAAGCCGTCGGACTGGACGAGCGAGCTCGAGGACTCGTATATCCTTGTGCGAGGCAAGCTCGATGTCGTTCTCACCAAGCGTACATAACTGGTCTGCAAGTGAGCGATAGGTCTGATTATGTTGTTGAGTGAACGATTTGTATCATCAGTTGAATAATACGGGCTACATGGATGATATATGATATGGCACTACTAGTTGCAGCAGATAGACAACTTGGGTCCGTCACCGTTCTTGCTTCTGCACCACTCACTCGTCATGGCTCACACACACCACTACCGGTTCATACCACAAATGTAGACATATGAATCAAGACTGAGGGCATCGCACTATAGTGGACATCGTGCCAACTCGTTTCGAGCCGACGCAGCTGAGCTAGTCGAGCTCCGTGCGCGGCAGCGAACATTTGGAGGAGCGTACTCGCGCACAGCACTCGGCAACCTCGGATACGCGCTCACGATCCTCAAGATCTTCGACCGGCGGTTCTATCGGGGTACGCTCTTGTGCACTCCTCGCGTGGCCCATCAGTCGAGCTAAGTGATAATGCAGCCGGCCTGCTGTACGCCATCCTCGCGGCAGTCCTGTACGGGATTGCGTTCCTCCGGGCGCGTCACTCGCAGCACGACTTCTCGGACGAGGATCGTGGGGAGAACGAAGATACGGCTGCTGTGGACACAAATGGCCAAACGGGGGCTCGCCGGTTTGGAAGGCCTTTCGTCACCGCGGGCGACTTTGTCGTTGCGGTCACCGTGGCCGTCGCAGCAATCGAGATCGCATTGCTCGTCACTATCATCCACTTGTAATGATGGTCTCTTGCATGCACTCTCCTTTGCTGTCTTCGCCTATGACTGTTCTCGACAAGGAGGAGTGCATAGTGCCCCTCTCGTACGATCTCGTCTCGACGCAGTCTCCCAAACACGAACGATCTGGCTGCATACGGCTCTCGAGGTCGAACAGGTCGGCTGAGCTTAGTCAGGGCATGGTCAAATGAACAATATTCTCCTTCCTATCGTGACCCGCTCCCTTCCATTGGCCAGCTGGCACGTAGGTACACGTTCACCCCTACAGATTCATCGCTTTGTCATGTCGCTTCGAACGCATGAGGAGCGAGGAGCAGCGTGAATGCATTAGCAGATAATTATACAAATCTAGATTATGGTGCCGAATGTAGATGCTATCACTTTTTGCCCGTCTCCGCTTGCTTCTTCACGTCATCCAGGTATTCCTGGAAAGCGCCGAATGAATCTCGCACACTCGGCAGCTTGAAGTTGTGTTGAATCCGAGGGAGACCGAGAGCGTGACGAACCATCCCCTGCCGCAGGACGCCCGTTTGGACAACGCCGAACAGAGACTGCGTCAAGATGACGATGTTGAGGGACTGGATGTGCATGAGCGTCACAGTAAAGGAGACCAGCCAGAACAAAAGAGCTTACCGAAGAAAAGCTGAGCATGACGGGAAGGCCAGTCACAGACAGAACGCGGAATGCATTGATGATGTGTGCCGCCTTCTCCGTCGGCGCGTCCATCAACGCAACGTAGAGCGTCGCCTGAATCGCGACCGTATTCATCACGGGCAAGATCCACAGCGGGTCCGCGGCGGCCAGACTCGGCAGCCACTGCCACGAGTCCGCCGCGAGGGACGGGAGCGGCATGTCCGAGATGCGCTTCACGCCGAAGAAGAGCCCGAGCTGCGCGGGCAGCATCGTCAGCGGCGCGATGAACATGTCGGACATCCGCACGCCCGCGGTCTTGTAGATCTGCGTGCGCTCGAGCGCGAGCTCCTGCGCCCGCGGCATGTTCCCGCCCCGCGCGGCGGCGACGCTCTCGGCCTGGATCTTCTCGATTTGTGCCTGGTACGGCTGGATCCGTGCGGCGGCACGCATGCTGCGGACCTGGGGCCAGAGAAGGGCCATTCGGACGCCGACGGTCGTGAGCGCGAGTGTCCCCGCCCACCCCAGGCCAGTAGAGAGCTGAACAGCTTCGAGGAGCGAGCAAGCCAGACCCGCCGGAGACCATCCTGTGAGTCCCGCGGCGGCCATGTCTCCCGCCTGAAGCATGGGAACGATGGTGGAGGTCATGTCGGGGACTGACGTTCCGACGTCTGCCAGAGTTGATGTAGCCGAGGAGATGGTATCGGAGAGAGACGACGAGACACCATCGAGTGCAGAAGACGACTCCGGGAGTGCTTCTGAGGGAGGAATGGATGTAGTGGTGGCGGATTCAGTCATGAACTCGTTCTCTGCTCGACGCCCGACTGGCTGCGCTGGCGGAGCCGGAGTGCTCGCTGGGCCCCAGGAAAATGACCGTGCGGACGCTGGGGCTCCTCCCAAAATATCTACCCCATACCTAGGGAGAGCTGGCTATAGCATAGGCCTATGTCAGCACCGAGTGACCGTGCGCAGATGCGGCTGACGCACAGAACGAACGGCCAGACGTCCTGCCGAGGATAAGCGGCCCTGCACTCGGAACCCACGCAGGAGAGGCCTCGATGTCGATAGAGACATTTTAACGACAATGACGGCTAGCAGGCTCTGGTGTTGTTATATGCCACCAGCCGACTTTCGTGAAGCGCGTTGAGAGCAAGAGGTAAAGGCGGGAAATAACACGCCACACTTGCTGCGCTTTCGCAGACGTATGTACGAAAGGGTTCCATATATGCACAAAATCCTACTCTAGTTCATCCGGACAAAATGTAACATGCAGAAATGCGAATGCGAGGGTCCGGGTGCCAACAGGCGGAACGTGTATGATGCGAGTCGATGGAGATGCGTG
>LCTX01000653.1:0-12746 GCA_002233555.1 Limonomyces culmigenus | reverse complement strand
CACGGATACAGCTACGGTCGGGCGCGTGACGGCCAGCATCCAGTCGGCCAACTTCGTCCAGCTCCCATGCCACGGTCTACAGCATCGCAAAGAAGCCCTTAAGGGTGGCTTTCAGCTCAGCGGCGGAGAACTTACGATCTCAAAGCTCATGGAAATGAAGCTAGACCGGCCTTGGTTCGCCTATCTCTCTGCGTGCGAGACGGCGAAGGGCGATGCCGCACAGCCAGACCAGGTCATGCACCTTGCGGCGGCCATGCTTTTTGCCGGCTTCAAGAGCGTAGTTGCGACCATGTGGTGAGCCAAGCTTGAGAGCCTCATGATGCACATGCATTCGAGCTGACTACCTTTCACAGGTCAATGACTGACGATGATGGTCCGGAAATGGCACGCTGGTTCTACGAGGACCTGATGTCGCACACGGTCATCGACGTCGACACGGTTGCGTATGCACTCGATGGGGCAGTGCAGAAGTTGCGAAAGAAGCAGCCAAATCCGACACGATGGGCGCAGTACATTCATATGGGGGCTTGAACGGAGTCGCGAGCGCACGGCGAGAGGGAGAGCGCCGCAATCGTATGTGTGGCATTGAGCTCTTCGGAGTCACAGCGGTGGCAGTGGAGGCGAGAGATACAGGAGACGGGGCGGGATGTCCATAACCTCGACAAAGAGAGCAGGCCTATGAGCTTCCGGTACTAGTCATGACTATGAGAACTTGCGATGCTGCGGTAGTAGACACTAAGTCGGATGAACTCGAACTGCTATCAGTTTGCAGGGGCGCGTAGCCCTGGCAAGCCAAGCTCACGCGGGAAAGCCACTGTCTCGAGAAGATTAATGATGTTCTCATGTATATATCTTGATTCCGAACGGTGGTATCAGCAACCGTGAGGCTGTCATGACCAGCAAGCAACGCGGGAGACGGAGAAGAAAAGAGGCACGGACCCGCGTACATTTCTGGCGGATCACTGAGCACCTCCGACTCTGCCGTCGACGTAGTCCTCGTCGAGCTCTCTCCGCCATGTCCTCAGCCGGACTCCGCGCCGCGCCGCGCGCACGCATCATCCAGTCGAGCACGCTCGCGCTGAAGCGGCCCGCGCTGGGCGCGCGTCTGCTCTCCACCCGCACCGCACCGGTACGATGCTGCGTCACGTCCTCCACCCCCCGGCCCGCTGACGATGTGTGCTATACAGCTGCTGTTCAAAGCATGCTCGTCGTCGAGGAGAGCTTGGCCATATCCGCCCCTCGCGCGCCCGTTCTCGCTGTCGTGGCGCTCGAAGCCGCCAGCCGACCCGACCGTGCTCACGCCTGAGCCTGCGGAGACGAGCCTACTGACACCCGCGCCTGTGGACTCTGCGCCGGCCATACAGACGACGTTCGACGCGACGGACGCGACGGCCTCCGCCGTCGTCGACCCCCCCGCACTCGCCTCCCCCTCCGCAGCCGCCGAGCTGTCCCCCAGCGCGATCCCCCCGCCCGCCGACCTCTCCGCCGCGCCGGGCCTCCCCTCCGCCGACGCGCTCCTCTCCACGCTGCCCGCCTCACTCGAGCCGGGCGCGCTGACCGCGCTCGGCATCTCGCACGGCTTCCCCTCGGGCTGGGCGACCGCGGGGCTCGACTACCTGCACCTGAGCGCGGGGCTCTCCTGGCCGGGCGCGATCCTCGCCGCCTGCGCGCTCGTGCGGCTCCCGCTGGCCGCGCTGCAGGTCTCCTCGCTCCGCACGAGCGCGCGGCTGCAGGCGTTCGCGGGGCCGCTCGACGCGCTGCGCACGGAGGCGAGTGATGCAAAGGCGCGCGGCGACCGCATCCGCATGCAGCTCGCCGCGCTCAAGTACCAGAAGGTGCAGGCCGCCGCGGGCGTCGGCTACGGCGGTGTCGCCAAGGTCGCGCTGGTCGGGCTCGCCAACATCCCCGTCACCTTAGGCTTGTTCCTCGCCGTGCGCCGCCTCGCCGCTCTCCCGCTGCCCGAGATGACTGCGGCCGGCTGGGCGTGGATTCCCAGCCTGACCGCGCCGGACCCGCTCTTCCTCCTCCCGCTCGCGAACGCGCTCGTCCTCCAGCTGTCCCTCAGCGTGCGTGCCCGTCTTTACCCCCACCTCCGCACCGGAACACGCTGACGCTTCGCCCGCAGCTGAACAAGCTCGATGCGACGTCCGCGACGGGCGCGCACGTCCTGAACGGCATGCGCATCCTCAGCGTCGCGGGCTCCGCCTGGCTGTGCACGCAGTCCGCGGCGGTGAACGTGCTCGTGCTCGCGCAGGCCGCGCTCCTCGCGCTTCAGACGTTCCTCCTCCGCGCGCCCGGGATTCGCCGCATGCTCGACATCCCCGTCGTGCCGCGCGAGAAGATCTACAACCCGACGATGCGCCAGTCGGCGCTCGCGGGTCGCGAGTGGGTCGCGGGCCTTGTGGCGAAGGCGAAGGACGAGGCGAGGAGGTGAGGGGGGTGTATGCTACCTTAGTTTTCGACGTAATGCTTTGCTCCGTCGGGTTTGTCTTGCCGTGCTGTTTATCGGGGAGATCACGTGCGGATTCTGTTGCTTCGCGAACATGTCATCATCCCTTCGACTCGAACCACGACATGCTCGTACGCGCAAAGAGAGACGTCCCGCACAATCGCTTGCTCGTGTGTGATTCAGCTGCTTTCAACTACGACAATCTACTATAGAGATACATTCGAACTTCGGCGAAGTTGCTACATCTCGTAGCCTGCCCCCCTCTTCTGGTGACCCTAGTGGCGAACACGCTCGACTCGCTATTCTCCTACGCTCGACCAACCTTTGCGCCTATCTCTGGCGACATTTGGCTTGTCTGGGTGATCGTGTGAAAGTAGAAATCACATGCAAATATTCCGTCACTTCCTGACGGTGGCGTCCACTCTCCCTTGACCCCCGACCACTGCGACACCTCGGCCACTCTGCGCATGCTGGTCGTAGCGGGCAGCACGCTCCGTGTTTCTGTGAATGACTGTACGACCTGCCCATCTCTGGCGGTACACGACCCCATACCCATGATCTCGTTGAGGGGCGTGTCAGCAGGGGACCTGACCCGGAACGCGACTATCACATCGTCTCATCTGCGTGCTGTGCTAGACATATATGCACACATCACATAAATCTGCGCTAATGAGCTCCTGGAGAGGCAGGGCGTCGTTTCATGACTGGGCCCAGGCGCCCCACCGGCTCCCAAAGTTCCCGCCACGTAGACCCGCGCTCTGCTCTTCGTCTGCATAACGTTTCGCCTCATCTACTTGCACACCAAATCTGCAACTGTCTTCACTTAACTCTGGGAATCTGCATGCGGCTTAGTTCTAGCCTATGCCGTCACCACTGAGCACGTGATCTCGCATTGCGATGCCAGCGCCTCGTCTGCACTGCAGTTCCTATCCTCACGACGAGGGCTTCTGCAGTCTTGTGCCATGTACGGAAGAATGCATGCTGTGAACGCTAGGTGCGCTAAGTACCTTTGCGCCGTCGTGGTGCCGTTCTCGTTTCCGCCGCCCCCGACCCGGTATCATGATGTCCTCGGGCCTGTATGTCTGGTCGCCAGGGTTACGCTGTTCGAGAAGGTTCGACGCGGTGTGGGCGCTCTGAACAAACCATCTCACGTGCCCGTGCGTACTTAAGACGCCAAGATGCGATGCCAGCGCCAGCACCAGTCCTTCCCCTCATACCACCCGCTGCGAGCGGCCCTGCGGACGTTGCCTTCCGGCAGCACGTATACACGCGAGTCAGTCAGTCCGTTTCTCCTTGGCTCATCTCCCTTGTCTCAACTTCCCGCTCCGTGCCTTCCAGCCGCATCTGTCGCTCGCGTTGTACACCCCTGCTCGCTAGTAGATAGCCCCTACCCGAGACTCCTCCCTCCTCACACTGCTGGGTTTCCTCCTCTTGAGGGTCTTTAGGCCTCTCCTCTCCTCTCCTGGTCGACATGGTCCACGTCGAAGTCAACATCACCATCAACATCAATGGTAAGAGCGCGCTTAGTATGTGTATTTGCCCACCACCCCTAGTCATGCCCTCATTCCTCATGCAGATGCCGGGCGTCAGCCGAAAAACGACCAACGTCAGCCAACGGACGCTGAACGTCCGCCGTCGGACGATGAACGTCCGCCGACGGACGACCACCGTCCGCCTGGCAGTCAAATTCGAGCAGCTCGTCGTTCGTCTAATGAGCATCGTGCCGCCGCCCTCCTCTCTCACATTCGGCCGGCACCTTATGCTAGTGCGTTCCTACACCGCGTTCCGTCGCCTCGACCGTGGCTGATGTTTCATATCTTTCAGGGCGCGGGCAACTCCCAGGTCTCCAGAACTTTCCCGCTCCCTCGATGGATTACAGGACACCTGAGACAGCACCAGGCCCGCCGCCATACTCGCCAAGGAGGCCTCGTCGTCATCCTCACCGTTCACCCCCGGCAGAGTCGCCTAGCTCGTGAGTGAACCCGTATACCCTCTTCATCGGCTGGCTACTGACAGCCTTTCCACAGTCGTGCACTGCGAACGAGGCGCCGCACCGCCGGCGCTCTGACGACCGAGAACCCCTTCCGATCTACGACAGCACGCCAGGACGCCGCTCTCAGAGAGGCTGCGAAGAATCCTGACAGCCTCCTCGCGAAGCTCGTTCGATCCAATGTCGAGTACAATCAAAGGTTCAACATAGCGCGCCGGTGATCGTCGCACCACATTGGACCATCACTACTCTAGAGCTTTCACATAATGCGCCCATGCCCATCTTAGACTATATAGAGCTTCTTGTTCTCGTCTTCATGTTCAGTTGAGCTTGGTTCAAATTTAGACAACTATGCTTGTAACAGCGCGTGAGAACCGAATCAAGAAGATGGTTCACATTGGTCACATGACCACGTTGTCTGTTAACTTCTTCCCAATCTCACGGATTACCATGCAATGTTCCCTGGTGACTCTTCCGCTCCAACAATACGGGCCTAGATTGAGATGGCGTGCCTATCTTTGCATTGCTTCCGCGCTCGATGAAGTGCGCCACGAAGCTCCTACATATTCATTTGGTGCGCGCTCCGCGGTCTGGTAACCCATACGACGAATACCTCCGCATACCCGCGCCCGGGCGAGCTATATAATATGCCTCGATAGTGTTGGACCAGTTATCATCACCACCGATCGCACCCACCCCTCCCATATCCACGACCACGCCACGACCATGTAATCCACGACACTCGCCTCGTTCGCGGCTGGCATCGCAGTCGTGGGCGCTGCTTCCGTTTCTCAGCGCGCGATCAGCTACTACCAACCCCTCGCGGGCGCTGCTTCCTTCACGAGCTACACTGGTTGCGGCTCGCTCGATACGTCGCCGCTCACTGCCTCAACGCATGCGACGGAGAGCTCACTCGTCCTCAGCATGTGGCAAGACCGCGACTGGATACACCGCCGCGATCAGCCAGCTCACATACGGCGCTGCGGCGGGCGCCGGTGCGGGTGATGCGTGCGGGCGCTGCTTCCAGATTACGGGCAACGCAGACCCATACTCGCCGAACTACAAGGGCCCATTCGGGCAGTCGATCGTCGTGAAGGTCACGGACCTCTGCCCTATCTCTGGCAACGCCACCTTCTGTGGACAGACGACCAGCAACCCTACGAACACATTCCACATGCCATCGCACTTCGACATCTGCCAGCTGAGCTCGAACGGATTACCTTGATGGACCAGGGACTAACCGCACCTCATCAGGATACCGGAGGCGCCAGAAATTTCTTCCCCAGCGGACATGGCGCACTCACGGGCAACTTCACGGAGGTCTCATGCACGCTGTGGAGCGGTTCTGACGGCGCTCCGTCGTACAATGGGGCCTGCCTCAGCGGTGAGTCGGCAGCACTATGGCCTAACGTGACTGGCTGTGGTAACAAGGGTGAGTTCCTCCGCACGCCCAAGTCTATCGATGGTGCTGACCTAGATGCTAGGTACCGCACCTTCGTGAATCTGACCATGGGGGTATCATGAAGTCGAAGTAGTTGTGACGCCCATTTTTATCATACATCTTACGACTCCATGTAATGGCAAATGATCGAAGCAATAATATCTTAGTTCATGAACGAGCAAATAGAGGAGCCTCTGACATCGAGGCCCAAGGTTTGAGACGAGAAACCCAACAGCATAGACTCGGGTCCTTCGCCTCTTGCCTTCTCTCCTTTGTGTCCGCGTGCCCCGGCGACCAACATTGTTCTTTGCATGGCACTATACCTTCTGCCGGATTTGTAGGGAGACATGAGCAGCCCTAGTGACATTCTGGAACGATTTCCTTCCCCCATCAACATGCCGTCGCGTCATCCCAGTCATTCCGTCGGATGCTCTCTCAGGACTCCCGCCCGTATGCCGCCCACCATTCTGCTTTCTAAGTATTGCTCAGCAACCCCGCCCGGATGCCGCGCATAATCGGCTGATGCGGAGCGTACAAAGTATATAACCCTGCGCTGCTGACCTGTGACTGACATCTTCTCCAGCTCTCTCCTGCACTCCGCATTCTGCAACGTATCCCGGGCCATGTCGACCACCGTTACCGCGACCGTCAACTACCAGACACGTCCCACCGACGGCTCCCAGTCGTTCATCTACTTTTCAGAGATCGACCCCGAGACCGGAAAGCCGAAACGCAATTGGACGGAGCAGCCCACCCAAGTCAAGGTCGAGGACCTGCGCGGCAAGGAGGATAGCGTCACACTCGATACCTCCGGCTTCCAGTTCGGCACGCACAAGAGCGCAGTCGAAGGCTTCTACAACGAGCAAGAGATCACGACCGTGTACTACCCTGAGAGTGTTGAGCTCATCAAGCAGGCCACGGGCGCAAGCCACGCCATCATATTCGACCATAGTATGTCCTAATGTAGCGATGATGACGACCGAAGCTGACAAATGTTGGTGCAGCCGTTCGCCGGCGTGTGGCGGGTGCAGCCGGCACCGACCCGAGCAATCGTCAGCCCGTGCCGCTGGTGCACGGGGATCAGACTCCGTCAGCGACAATCACACGCATTCACCGGCATCTGCCCGCGACTGAGGCTGCCGAACGCCTCAAGCGCCGGTTCCAGATCATCAACCTCTGGCGACCGATCGGTAACCCGGCGTTCGACCATCCGCTCGCCCTGTGCGACTACCAAAGTGTTGACTACGAGAATGACCTCTTGCCAAAGAGACTCATTCAAGGCGAGCGCGAAGGCGAGACCTTTGGGGTGGCAATGAACCCCAACCACAAGTGGAAGTATGTAAGCGAGCTCCGGCCGGACGAGTACGTGCTCATCAAATGGTGAGTGGATAGCCTCGTCGATGTATGCGATCACCTCCCTGATACATTCCTCAATAGCGCAGACTCCGGGGAGGGTGTCGCACCCCTTACGCCGCATGCGGCCTTTGACGATCTGTCGACGCCTGGGGATTCTCCCGCTCGGCAGTCGATCGAGGTGAGGGCCCTCGTCTTCTATGACTAGGCCACGTCATGTTAGTTCCGTTATACCGCTGAGATATAATGTATCTACTGTGGCCTGTGGGTACATGTATGCTATGTGAATCGTCTCTAAAACGTGTTTGACCAGAGAGTGAACGGAAGGACTGGACACGAGTCTACCATCTTGTGTGCGACTGAACATGAGCAACTGCTGCCCGAAACTGCTCTGTACGTTACATTGAATTTGTGACACCCATGCTATAGCGCTGGACAGGCGTACGTACTCGGGTCCCTCGCCCCTTGCCTCTGTACCACTCGCACCATGGCGAGCAAAGATCGTCCTATGTACAGCAGAATACTCCTGGCGCCAGACATGAGCCTTTAAAGGCACCACATAACCTGGACTGCTTACCTCGAGCAGTGTGCAACAAGGCGTCATCGCGGCGTCGAATGATGTTCCGTCTGTCAGCAATGGTGTTCATTTCGGCATCACTCAGCATCTCCGCCCGGATGCCGCCGATTATTGCCTCATCCCGTGCAGTGCTCGGGTACATAACCCTGTCGTCGTATCCCTGCACAAGCATCTTCCCACTCTCTTCGGTCCTCCTCAATCTTCGACACATTCCAAGCCATGTCGACTACTGTCACCACTACTATCAACTACTCGACCCGTCCTGCTGATGGTTCCAAGCCGTATACCAATCTCGCAGAGTCTGATCCTGAGACCGGGAAGCCCAAGCGCAACTGGACGGAGCAGCCCACCGAGGTCAAGATCGAGGACCTGCGGGGTAAGGAGGATAGTGTCACTCTCGACACCGCTGGCTTTCAGTTCGGGACGCACAAGAGCGTAGTCGAGGGCTTCTACGACGAGCAAGAAATCGCAGACGTGTACTACCCCGAGAGCATTGAACTCATCAAGCAAGTCACGGGGGCGAGCCACGCGGTCATCTTCGACCACAGTACGTCTCAACGCAGCGACTGCGCCGAACGAGGCTAACATGTATGATGCAGCCATTCGCCGGCGTGTGGCTGGCGAAGCCGGTACAGACCCGAACAAGCGCCAGCCCGTGCCGCTCGCGCATGTCGACCAGACCCCAGCCGCAACAATCGCACGCGTCCATCGACACCTGCCCACGACCGAAGCATCCGAGCGCGTGAAGCGTCGCTTCCAGATCATCAACCTCTGGCGGCCAATCGGTCACCCAGCCTTTGACCATCCGCTGGCTCTGTGCGACTACCGCAGTGTGGACTTCAAGAAAGATCTCATGCCGAGCCGACTCATCTACGCCGACCGTGAAGGCGAGACCTTTGGAGTGGCCGAAAACCCTAACCACAAGTGGAAGTATGTGAGCGGGCTGCGACCGGACGAGTACGTGCTCATCAAGTGGTGAGTGTTATGCCTCGTCAGTTTGTGCAACGAAAGTGCTCACGCGTGCTTCGTCAGTGGAGAGTCAAAGGAGGAGGGTGTCGCGCGTCTGACGCCGCACACGGCCTTTGAGGATCCCTCGACGCCGGCCGATGCTGTTGCTCGGCAGTCGATCGAGCTGAGGGCCCTTGTCTTTTACGATTAGCCCGTACCATCTGCTCTTGCTACGGAATGATGACCTGGATTCACCTTGTGTACCTGTATCTCCTCAATTTGACTTCATCATCTCGACATATTTAAACGCACCGCTGCGTTAGTGGATGACCATAACGTCCGTCGTCGACGCGCCCGAACGGCATGTGAGCTGTGGCTGTGCCATCCCAGGTCTCTCTTCCTCTTCCTCTTGGTCTTATCTGACAAGGATTACTCTGATGCAATGACGCGGTCGACATACACGCAGTCCATCGCGGACGACAAGCTCTTTCTGGTTGGACATGTCGCGGCTCGTAGTGCGTCCTCCGCCTTCGCCACGCGAACACAGCTCATGTGCGCAGTGACGCAGACCGGCGCACTCGGATGCGCCGTCCTCTATCCCATAGTGAACTTCTTCCGCCAAGATAGGTCCGCGCTCCGCCCACGCTGGATGTTCCAGTTCGTGGGTCGGTTCGCCGCATGTGGTCTGCCGCTCGGCGCAGCAATGTGCGCAGTTCGCCTTCTGGGCGAGCCAGCGTGGTTCGTGCGTTCTTGTGCGGCCGACGTTCGCGCGGATACAGACGTGGTCTGTTTCTACCTATTCCACCTCGTAGTGGTCCTAGTACTGATATGTGCCGCAGAGACGACTGAATGTTTTCTCGCTCGTGGGCGCCTGCACGGGCGGTGCCGCTGCCACGTTCATGTCCTCTTCCCGAGCGGGCACCATCCCAAACCGTGTCTTGGGCGGCGGCGCTTTCGGCGGAGCTGCAGGATTTCTCTTCTTTCTTTTCACGGGCGGCCGAGTGGATGTCGTCAACTGGTACGGAATCCCTCCTGTATGGTGATCCGTCATGAAGTTCCTCGTTTACCCTGCTTGTTTGTTGTAGACTACCGATATCACCTATTTTACATGCTCTGTCATGAGCCGTATGCAGCTACGTTGGTCCCGATCCGACTCTTGTTGGATTCCCTCAAACTGAACTCATCTGCTATCATTCGTCGCCTATGAAAGCTGCAACGACGTCAGCGTACTGGCTCGATCCGCCCTATCACACTGTCACAGCATCACCTTGCCTAGCGGATACGTCTCAGCGTGGTCGTTTCTGCAGCCATGCATCCCAGGATGTCTTTCAGCTCGCGACTACCTGCTTTCCGTGATACCGGTGCTTTGAATCTTCACACCATACCTGGACACTTGACTGATTCAATAGGGTGGTTGGTTACCTGCATCGTCTGTTTCACCTTCGCATCTATCACATGTATAAGAAGACGGGAAGCTATCGGCCGAGGACTCGTGGCTGTAGGAGATTGATCTATAAGATGACATGCGAGCAGCCTACTCTCTGTGAAAGTGCCAGTTTCCGAGTCTCTCATCGTGAGTTCTCTAGTGCTACCTTGCCACATCTCACCTTCCTGATGGATGCTCTCACACAGATGCGTGCTGACACCGCCCTATTGGTTCTCGCTGCTAGTGTCGCGTCTGCGTTTGCCAGATACGTTAGTGAGTCGGAGCTCTTCCTGTTGAATTAGCGCAGAGTCCTGAGCATTTAGCAGCCGTCACGCACCCTTTCGGAGAGTGTATCTCGAACCCCACGGAGCACACAACTGTCGGTGGTCCCGCAGCGACGACGACAGTCGTGCTTCCGCTAACGACGACTACGACGACCACACCTTATGTGTACCCCACGAACGTCAAGCGCGACAAGGTCACGACCATCTTCGATGATCCATGCAGCGATACGTGCGTATTTGTTTTCTTCCGCACGGCCTCGGTCACTGAGCTAATGCCGGAAGGTAATAGCGTGACGGTGCCGATCGTGTACACCTCCATCACGACCGTCCCTGGCTCCACCCTCTCGGTGACCGGTTACGAGGCCACGGTGACGGTTACGTCGACGTACACGCTCTGCGTTCCTGGACACATCTGCGGATGAGGACGGCGCTGGCTAGCTATCGGGTTTGCACCCCATCGTCGAATCAAAGGATTGGTATCGCTAGCTACAGCAGTAGATGCCACATACGTGAGAAAGCAAGCCGTTCGTAAGGAACGTTTACTCCACCAGAAAAAGAGAGAGTCACGAGCGAGGGTCGATGAAAGGTTCACAGCCGCTTAAGAGCCTTCTTCCGCTTCTCCGCATTCGTCACCACTGGAGGCGACGCCGCCGACCGCTTCGCGGTCTTGATGATCTTTACGATCTTGGCCGGCGGGTCCGCAGTCGTTCCGGGTACCGTGTTGGCTGAGGAGTTCGCCAATGAGGAATCTATGCCGAGCCCGACATTTCCTCCAAGGCCAAGGGGAGCAGGAGAAGGGTGCCGCACATCTTTGCTGACCGTCTTGAGCGAAAGGATGGTACCAGCGGAAGGCTCGTTCTCAGTGGATCCGCCGTGAGAGTGAGAGGCAGACATTCGAGGCGAGTGTGCGACTGATGATAGAGGAAGAGTCGTGAGGGATATTGAGGGAGGGAGGGTCGCTGAGGGAGTAGGCGCTGACGCAGACGGGCCAGGTGTCGATGACGATGCAGTGGCTGGTGTCGACGCCTCGCACACGGAGCTAACTTCGTCGAACTCTACTGGCCTCGCTTTCGCGTGAACGGCCGTGACGATCCTGGCGCGGGCGCAGTACTCCTCGTAGTCCTCGAGCAGGAGCTTGCCGGCCTCCTCGTCGAGGGCGCTCTCCGGATTCGGGAAGATGAGGAGGCAGTTAACCGTGGTGAGGATGTGGGCGATTCCGTACTCCGGCTTCCAGTCCTTCTTCAGGGTGTTCACGCAGATCTCGCCCGCGTTAGACACATTGGGATGGAAAATCTTGGTAATCATGCGGCCTGTGCGGAGGGTGACGTTAGTATCATGATTGTAATTAGCCAGCCGGGAGGAGACCGAGAGACGTCAAGGGCCCAACGTACATTTCGGAGGAGACGCAGGAAACTCGGGACCGAAGGCGAATTTAATCTTGAAGTATCCTCCGGCGTATGGAGTACCCGCTGAATGAGCACAGATAGGTCAGCCAGGGTGGAGGAGTACTCGGGAGGAAGCAGACATACCAGGACCCTCAACCATCCCGACCAAATCCATCATGTTATCCTCATTAGCCTGCACCCGGATACCCTCGGGTGGGCTCGTCTGGAGCCGTCCAATCTCCTTCATGAGGCGCATGCGAGCTTTAGTGGCCTACAGAGAGAGCAGCACATAAGCCGATAATATTTCAAGTCATGAAGAGCACACCAACCATGGTGGTGAATAGGGATGAAGCGAGGGAGCGCGGGTAGGGAGGAGGAGAAGGGGGAGTGAACAAGCACGTGCTCGACGCGACGCGCGCCAGACGCACCAAGCTGTCCCCATTTGTGGCGCCACCTTTCCTTGTCTTCTCGCCCATGACGGCCTCTGGACACAACACATCCCCGATGGCTAAGACAGTCAGATGGGACTCCCAACTCAGGATTATTGGCCAGAACAAGTCCGATGTTCAAGCCAAGGTCATTCCGTCATATGCACGGACGAAACAGAGTGCAAATGCGTCCGCCCCACTCTGCCGTCTTCCCTCCGAGATACTCGCCCTTATTCTGCACATCATCCCCCAGGACGAACACTTAGACCTTCAAGAGCTTGAACATTTGCCTGGTACCGCCATCCTCTACCCGTTCGGCGCGCAAACCTGGACACGGATGATGAGCGTATGCACCTACATTCGTGACGTCGCGGTTTCCTCCCCCTTGCTGTGGTCATACATAGACCTTGGACGAAGCTCGGGCTTTGCTCAATTATGCATACAGCGCAGCAGTCGGATCCCGCT
>LCTX01000648.1:0-31536 GCA_002233555.1 Limonomyces culmigenus | reverse complement strand
AATGTAGTGTATCAAATGCTTGGGGCACGCCCAGGCTTGAAGCTCTCGGAAGCAAAGTGCCCCGTCCTCGTTGTCATGCCCCAGACCGACGACATCATCGCGCCGACAGTGACTCGAGACGTGGTTGCAAGAGCGGGCAGCAGTGAGCGCTTGAGCCCCAACCTTCTCAACGAAGTATGCTGATACAGCTTATTTGTAGAAGTCGATTCCGTCGTTGTTCCGGGCGGGCACTACGACGTTATGAAGGGCGGCTTGGTTCGTACCCTTCTGCTCCTTCATTTGCGCTCTTCACACACCATTTGCTAGGGTTTCAACGACAACATTGCCGCTCAGCTTGCCTTTTTGAAGCGTGTGGTGTAAGTCGGAGACGGGATGGAAACTGACTGATCAACTCCGTTGACAATGACTGTGTCTCATACTTGTGTGTATTGTCAGATCTATCTCATCTACTACACCGCCGACCCAGTCCGAGGTTGGCCGAACGTGTGGTCAGAGGTGTGGGTGAAGCCTGGGGTCAAGATCTCGGACATGTGGCGCAAACGTGATCCCAACGTTGCGGCATAAAAATGGCCCGACCTCAGCCCGAGGTCCAATGTCTGGCCAACGTCTGGTCCTTGAGGTTTTGGAAATGTAAAACTGCATATGTAGAGTATGTCAAATCTGAGGTGATACCCGTACAATCATGGATGTGTCCGAAACAGGAGGAGTCCACCTCGTCGCGGCACTCGTCCGTTCGTTGGGCTCATGCTGGTTGATATATCCCTAAAATATCAAAACCGCATATGATAAACAAGAATTGAGCAACTGTACAATACTAATCCCATGGTTTGTCTCGGCCCCCGTCACGTCTGCTGCCCCTGTTGCTACCCCTGCTGCCGTCCCTGCTGCCGTTCCTGCCACAGCGGCGGCGACAGTGAGCGCGGCGACGATGGCGCATCCGGCTCCGCCTCCAATGCGACCGCAGGGATGCGCGTTGGCATGAGCTCAATCACGACCTGGTCGGGCGGGCAATCTGTGATGGAGCTCGCAGCTTTGCCCGAGTGCTCAGGCGCCCCGTACTTCTCGATGTCCTCTTGATAGTACACATTGAACAATTTATCAAAGAATGTCAACGTAAGCCACACTTGGACCATGCTTCACTTATTCTTCGGCAAACACCGGGCCATCCTTGAGGTTGGCAGCAATACGCTGGTCTAGCTTGGTCTAGAACAGCTCACCAGAAAGGTTGGGGTCACTAACATGAAACTATCACTGAAATGAGTCAGCGACAGCAGCAAATGTAACCAGAACAAACACGTACAATGTATGCCATTTGCATATAGTGAACCAAGGTCACCACCAATCCCTTCAGGCACACGGCGTGCGTGAGCGCGGCGATGTTGCGTAGAGAGGTGTTGTCGGTATCGAGCGTTTTTTTCAATCTGGAGGGATATCAGTATGAAGTTGTGTCACAGAACGGACATCCGTACCAATGATTTGGTGTCACACCTGTACTGCGTGAGCTCATTGCCAATGACGGCAATGCACACCTTGACTTAGGCGACGTTACAAGGCAGAGGAAGGTCCTTGACTTTGACCTTGCGCATACTTTTCTGAAGAGTCGTTAGTCAGTGTTTCGATACATGACAAGCGGCGGCCTACCAGAGCCTCGTCCACGAGCGAACCCTTGACGCCGCGGTAGACCGTGAGGTCGGGAGCGAAGAGGAGTATGCGGGTGATATATTGCATGTCAAGCTGGGATGTAATCGATTAGCATGAGCCAAAGACGCGCATGCGACACTTACCTCCTTGTCATTATTGACTGCTTTGACCGCCTCTCGCTGACCCTTGAAGAGGTCTCGGACCTCGAGCAGGGTGCTTACGAGAAGAAGTTGTCGCCGAGCGTCAGCGTACGAGCCACCCTGGCACAGTCTCAGTCTGCATGTCCCGAACGACCCACGACGGGCGGCGTACTTTGCATAATGCAAGGAGGTCTGCGTCAGACTCCGTGGAGAATGTTTTCTGGCGTTTCAGAGCGTTGCCGAGCTCCTCTAAATCCGCGTCGGGAGTTCGAGCTCTCCGGTGGCCAGTCGGCGCCGCGTTGTCGGAGACGCTCTTTGGCCGAGGCGAGCCGGGAGGGCCGTCAGACGATGCGACTGGAGCGCCATCCAAGCCCAATGGGTCGATCAGCGCCTCCGCCGCTGACTGAGCCACCGCTCACGGCGGGCGGCATAGTCGAAGGGGAGGTTTGCGCTTGGCGTGCCCGAAGTCGCTAGCGCGCGAGACGTGCGGGATCGCGAAGCGGAGCGGGACGACAGGAGGAGCTGCGGGACATGCTGAGATGAAGACAGACGAGATGGATGGGAGGAGAGAAGGCGCAATTCAGAACGAGGGCAAATACTTGAGGTCGGCTCACGCACCGGTGACCAAGCCATGAAACATTCGCGAACGTTCAGCCCGGGTGTGATTCCAGCCAGCCCAAGCTCCGCGCCCTCGGCATTCTCCAACTCATCTTCTTCCTTTCATTCACGACCACGACCATGCGCAGACAAGCGAACGACCGTTCCGCCAACGGTGAGCCTCCATGAGAACACGCCCGTCGTCACGATGTCATGCAGTCAAGCCTCCTCTGACATCATGCTCGACTTTGCTCATAAAGAAGTCCGTGGAAAGGCCAGCGATCTATCTCTTTCTTTATCCCACTCCCAACATCCCCCTTACGACCCTTCACGCTATGAGCTTCGACGACAGCAACAACCAGGGCGGCAACGACTCCAACCAGGGCAACTTCAACCAGGGCGGTGGTGTACGTTCAGGATCGCAGCTAGATCCGAGCTCGAGCGTTAACTCGATCGGGTTGTGCAGGAGCCTCAACAGCAGCAGCAGCAGGGTGGTGGCTCGTTCGGCGGCAACCAGCAACAGCAATCGGGCGGCAACGTCCAGCAGGGCGGCGGTGGCGGCATGAACTCGACGATGGACAAGTACCTCGGAGAGGGTGTTGAGATGGCCTCGAAGGAGGCTGGCTACAACATGGTACGTCCTGTAGTTTACCGTAGTGCCGCGATCAGGCGCTGATCAACGCCTCGTCCTCTCGCAGGACCAGAACACCGCCAACAAGATCGGCGACGCGGCTGGCAACTACATCGAGAAGGAGTTCTGAGTACGTCGTCGACGTCCACCAACGTCACTGTCTTACCGACATTTTGAACAGGGCCACGTCTTCGACCTCGTGAATCAAATTAAAGCATAGATTGTACATTAACCACATCTGTCCATCTACCTTACTTTGCTTCCGCGATCTCTCCGCATTCTCCGCACTTGCGTTTCGACGCATCTTCCATCCATCCGTTGATGATGGGTTTGAGCTGGGTCCCGAGATCAACACAGTGGAAGCGTTCCTCTCGGATGACGACGGGAGATGAGTGAACGGAGTTCTTGCAATACCACCTGAGCGCGTCTGTACTTGTTGGACTATCAGCGAAAAATAGGAGAGACGGGAACAGGCTGGAGACTTGCCGACTGCATCATCCGGACGGATGCGTTCGATGACAATGCCGATCGTGTCAGCGAAGCGTACGGGATTGTGAGGTGTGTTGCCTAAGGCAGAACGACGTGGTCAGTGTCTGCCGTCGAGGTATTTGATATAGATCGGATTATCTCTACCTGGAAGTAAGAACATCTCGCCCTCTTCAATCGGGATGTCCTTGAACTCGCCGTCGTCCACCACTCGGAGCAGCATTCCACCCTTGTACTGATAAAACCACTCCTGAACGCAAGGAATCTTTATGTGGTGCCCAGAACTTTTGATACATAAACTCGCACGTACCTCAGTCTCATTCATGTGATAGTCATTGCGCGAGTTTGGCCCTCCGACGACCATGACGGTAAAGTCCTTCTGGCGATAGAGACAGAAGTTGCCGACGGGCGGCTGAAGAAGATGGCTATTCTCTTTGAGCCATTTGGGAAAGTTGATAGGAGATCCAATAGGCATGGCCGGACGAGCGAGCGAGCACGAATACCCTGGTGGTGGTGGATGACAACGCCGAGGCTTCGATCTTGCGCTTCGAAAATCGGGTCCCGTGACCGCGCCCCCGGCTCGACGCTTCTAGGGCTGCGTAAGTAAGTCTTCAGCTGTTTACCTGCGCATCTGATTTGGGTCCCAGATGCCCCCCGTTTCTTACCGGTCAGAACGGTCTCTCACCTTGAGTGGCGTGTATCCTAAGAAATAAATGACGTGTTGGGCAGGCGAGGCGACCCATGGCGGCGGCGGCCTTTCTTCTTCTCTTTGCTTCACATACGAGCACGGAGTGTATAGAGAGCCGTATTCCATCTCGTTGTATGCATCATACGCAGCAGTCTGTACGTCAGATCTACCCTGTAGCTAGCGGCCTTGGGCGCGAGCTGGACACCCGAGACGCACGCGAGGCGGTCCGCAAGCGTCGTCCGCTACCCAGCCTCGCGGCATATATTCAACATCCTCGCGATGCTGAGCACGCTGTGCGTGTCTTCCGCGTCATCCGCGCCGCCAGCCCTCTTGTTCATACCATCGTCCTCCTCCTCCTCCTCGCTGTTCTCCCGATCGGCGCATAGAGTGACGACGTGCGCGACGCGAGTCGGCTGGTCGACCCCGTCATCTGTGAGCCCTCGCTGAGCGTGGACCCAATCATGCTGCATGCACGCTCGCGCCCGGGCAGGCTCACCGCGAGACTCGCGATTGGGAGCCCCGACTAGCGGCGGAGAAGCCTGAACGCGGGCCGCATCGCATTTCACGGCGCATGCTCGCTGTTCGTTGCTCACCGCGAGAGTTTAGAGCACGCTGGGCAGGGACGTGCGCAGCACGCCGAGCGACGAGTCGACGACGCCCGTGGGCGCCTTCTGCGTAGTGCCCGTGAACACTTCGCACTGCTGCTCAACGCGCACGCGGAGGTCCGCAGGCAGCGGCGAGAGCGAGGGCACGCCGGGGTTGAGGCCCACGCTGATTGAGCTGTGTCCTTGTCAGCCGCGCGCCACCACACCACCCCACCACACACATACTGCAATCTGGCCCTCGGAGTCCGTGACACCCAGCACGGTAAGGTCGACAGCCTCATGACACCCGGCGACGGCCATCGTTGGCAACAGCCATCATGCCAATGAGACAGTAGTTCTCTTTGCCGCTGGCGGCAAGGTACCGGAAGCGCTGCACGTACAGCAGTTGCGCGTGCACAACCACGGAGACCAGCGAGGGTGGGAGCACGCCGCCGGACACCACTGTCGGCGCGCGCTCGGGCGGCGGTAAGATTGCGAGGAGCGGCGACAGCCAGTGCAGATGCAGGTGTTTCGTTGTCATGGAGGCTCCCGTCGAGGGAGATCTCGCGGACGGTAGGGGCGGACGTGTGCTGCGACATGGTCTGGGTCGTGGTATAGGTGTACTTGCTAAAGCAGACCGCCTCGTATATCGTCTAGCCAGTGCATGTCGTTGATCGCTTGCGTCCGGCAAGCATTCGGCCTTTTGAGGGCGAAAGTTTGCAAAGCTAGTGCTGGTGACAGCCAGCGAGTGATTGCTTGTGTCCGGCAAGAAGCGCCATCCCCAGTCTGCGTGACCGAACGTGGGCGTTACAGTCGTGACCTCCTTCCGAGTGAGGCGGTCATTCCGTGGCCAGAGTGGAGTCAGCAGGGCAGCACGTCGGGCGAACGTGTGGAAGAGGAAAGCTGTGAGAAATCTGTTGTGAGAGCAGTAGAGCGCTGAAGGCCATGTACACTCCAACTTTATCAGCGGATGTGTATTTGATACGGCACTCAGTTATTGAGAACACATGCGGAGGATATAAGTATATATACAGAAGAGGAGACACATGCACACGTTGTCATTGGCATCTCACCGGATCAAGGTCACGGAGACAGAACGTTCGGACGAGGTTGGAGACCTTACGGCATATAGGAGGATGTTCGCCCAGAGGCGTGCCGTAACCAACAATGGTGTTATGGGTCGCATCTTCGATGATTGTGATCTCGAGCTGGGGCAGACGCTCCTTCCTCCACCAGTTGGATGTACGCGGGTCGCCAGAGCGTTTTGGAAGTATATACTCCAGGTCGAAGCCCATCGGCGGGATTCCAGATTTGATGAGTAGCACCGGGAGGTTGAGCTCTGGCTCGACCCAGGAAGCACCGAGGAGCATCTGATGACGAAGGTGGATCATAGCGAGCTCCTTTGGACCGGGCTTGATCGTGTTCGACGGTACGTTGGAACCAAAGGGGTTGTCCGGTGTGAAGCCGAGCCACTTCCACCCATCGCCATTGAAGCTGTCGAGCAAAACAACGCCAAGCACTGGCTGCCCATGTGCAAGTCGCCGCTTGGCAATGGCAAGGGCAAGACACCCGCCTGATGACCAGCCTCCAAGCCACACGGGGGAGGAAGGCAAGAGCGGCATGTATGCCGAGAGATAACTCTCCCAGTCTGGGTAGTTGGCCTCCAGCTCGAACCGGTTCGTCGACGGATTGTTGATGGCCCACATGTCGCGTCCGATAGGTGGAATTCGAATGTCTGCGTGCTATGTGAGTGATCAGGCGAGGTATGAGACCAAGATCACTCACAATCGGTGCCCATGCCTTCGCCAGCATGAAACAGCCAAAGAGGCGCCCGCCTCGCTTCCTCCTCGTTGGCTGCCTTGTGGATCTGGAAAGCGATACCACCTGGTGAGGGATCCGAGGTTTCTTCTGAGACCAATGCCGGCGTGCCGATCAGGTTGGCCAGCTCGGCGATGGTGGACGCCTCGTAGAACTGCTGGAGCGTGACACTGTAGCCGCGTTGCCGAAGACTCGCAAGCAGTCGCACGACCCCAATTGAATTTCCACCCAAGGTGAAAAAGTCGTCGTGAACGTTGATCTGGTACTCGAGACCAAGGGTGTTCGACCACATCTCTGAGAGCTGCTGCTCCACCGCTGTCTCTGGCATACGTGCTGGCTGTGCAAACCGAAGCACGCGCGATACCTCTTCGACCTTGCCCGGCTGGACCACGAGCTGATCATAGAAACGCCGGAGTTGTTTTCGATCAAACTTGTTGCTGTTGGCTTGCGGGATGGCGTCGAGCGCAAGCCATAGCGTCGGCACCGCATACGTTGGCAGCACGTTCTTGCATGCGCGCACGAGTTTACTCACCCAAGGTTGACACGCCTTTGGGTCGGCGACGAGCGCAATCGTAGCCTCGCCCGCGGGGGCAAGCGTCGAGCTGATGAAGGCGAGCAGGTGCTCCTGACCTTCTAGCACAACTAGCTGGACAACGGCCACCGTGTTCGTCTCACCCATGAGAGCCGCCTCGATCTCACCCACGTCTACACGAAGCCCGCGGATCTTGATGTATCCTCCATCTTGCCGACCGAGGTACTCCACCTGTCCGTCACATGTCCAGCGTGCCAGGTCGCCCGTCTTGTAGACCGGGTGTCCAGAGTGGAAGGGGTTAGACAAGAACACCTCGGCTGTCTTGTCTGGCATACGAAGGTATCCCCGTGAGACCTGCGCTCCGGAGATAACGAGCTCTCCGACAGCACCAACAGGCAGGAGTCGCATCGAAGAGTCTACGATGTAGGCCTTGAGATCTCCGAGAGGTCGACCGATCACACCAGGGATGGGCTTGACTTCTGCCTTGAAAGAGTTGCTGATACAGTGAACCGTCACCTCTGTTGGGCCGTATCTACGAAGTGTCAGAAACTTAACAAGGAGCACAAGGGAGCGTATCACTCAGTACTTACGCATCGATGAAGTTGACTTTGCCTCGCCACCGCGGGATCAGCTGCGCCGGTAGCTTCTCGCCTCCGCACACGAGACTCTTCAGGTAGGGGTGGTCGACATCCGTTCGAATCAGCCCCGCCACCGCAGGAGTCATGGTAGCGTAGTCAGCGCGAGTGCTATTGAGCACTTGGGACATGTCAGTGAGCATGTCGTCCATGTCCGCAAGGATAAGCGTGGCGCCATGCGAGAACGCGAAGAGCATGTCGGCAAGGCCTTGATCGAAGGTCCAGGGACTGAAGTGCAACATCCGCTTGGCGGTAGGAAATGGGAAGACAGTGGCGGCACTATCGTGCATTGAGTACGACAGTTCTCAGAGACACAGACGGAGCAGGGAACTTACTTGGTGACATAGGAAAGCATATTACCGTGCTCGATCATCACACCCTTCGGCTCGCCCGTTGAACCGGATGTGAACATGATGTATGCCAGAGATCCGGAACGAAGATCAGGGGTGTCAGGTCGTGCCTCTGACTGTTCCCTCGCCAACTCTGCGAGAGTCACGATGGCAACCTTCAGATCTTCCGCAACTCGAGGTTTCTTCGCCGCACACAGAACAAATGTAGAGTCTGCTTGTCGGATGCACGCCGCCAGACGATCGGCCGGCCATGCGGCGTCGAGCGGGACAAACGCACCGCCAGATTTCATGATTGCAAGCATGGCGATGACAACCTCAAGCTGGTCCCCATTCTTATCAAACAGCACAGTTACCGCGACCTCAGGTCGAATGCCACGCTCCTGTAGTCCGCGCGCCGCCTGGTTGGCGAGCCTGATGAGTGCGTCATACGTGATCGATTGACCCCGAGTGTGCTCGATTGCGTTGGTGATCGCGTGCTCGACGGCAGCATCATCAATGGCATCTTGCAAAAACGCATACGAGGTGAGCTTGGAAGACGGAGATAGGCCGACACCAATCTCCCGAACAAAATCCTCTTCCCCTGTGCTGAAAAGGTCGCGCTCCGAGATAACAGTCCCTGGGTTGGCCATGATCGTCTCACAGACCGCAAGTAGGTGTCCCTTGAACCAGTTGATGTCTGCCTGTGCCAGATAGCGTCCATCCCACTGGAAGTGAAGGCGGAGCTCCGTCCGGTCCACGCTCGGAAAGACGGTGAGAGCGAGTGGGTAGTTCATCTCGAGCCAATGACCGCGCAGACTTCGCCCAAGCAGTGGGTGCGCTGTCTCGTGCAGACCAGGCAAGTTCTCGATGGTCAAAAGCACGTTGAAGATATCCTGCAGACCTGCGAAAGGCGCCGACCGAATGATGTCATTCAACCCAAGGAACTCATGGGGAGTGGCGGCCGCAGCTTGCGCGTGCACGGAACGCATCACATCCAGGTAAGTTGCTCCAGACGGAAGCTGCACTCGGCAGGGTAGCGTCGTCATCAGGGACCCGACAATATCCTCGATGCCAGCAAGGTCACCGGTACGGCCTGACGTGACGACGCCGAACAGAACGTCGTTAGACGTCCCATGTACTCCAAGCACGACAGCCAGAGCCTGACAAGCATCAGCATCGTGTGCTCACAAGAGAACCACCACAAGCACTCACAGTGCGCATGAGATCGGAGAGTGTCACGCGCTGCTCTGCGCAGAACGCCGTAAGTGATGCACCAACCACCCAGGTGTGCTCCGCCGATCTGTCTGTTACTGTCTTCGAATGCGTCGTCGTCTGAGGCACCTTTGGCCAAGCAAGCAGTGCGGCGCCCTCGAGCTCATCGGCCCAGAAGTGACGGGCAGTATCTGTGTCTTGCTGCATCGTCCATTGAACGTGATGGGCTAGGGGAACAGGCGGCGCCGGCAGTGTCGTCTCGTTGTATGCAGACTCGAGATCTGAGAGGAAGAGTGGGAAGGACCATCCATCGTATTGCGCATGATGCATCTCCCATACGAGTGTCGAGCTGTCAGGCGCATCGAAGAGCGCGAGCCGGAGTGGTGGCGCGCCGAGAGAGAAGCCAGGGGCCTTCGTGAGATACTCGCTCATGGCCGCATCCCGCGTGCTACATTGCGAGAACACGCGTCGGCTCCACCGCGAGTCCATCCGGTCCGGCGTGAGAACGACTTGAATGATGTCTGGCACGGTCACGAAGAGAGTACGAAGGATAGAGTGACGGGCGATTACAGCCTCCCAAGCGCTCTGCAGCCTCTGCGAATCAAGCAAGCCGTTGGATTGGAAGGTATACTGCGCAAAGTAGCTCTGTAAGATGTTTGTGTCAGTCAATGAGATAAGGTACAGAAAGACCGCGTACCCGAGTGTTTGCAACGGCGAGAGACACTAGCCCCGATACCGATCCAGTCACAGGGTAAGCGTCTTCGACGTCTTGTTCTGTGTACCCGTAGCGCGCCAGCTCGGTCATGACGAGTTGATGACGGTCTGACTTTAGCAGCATGAATGGAGTGTATGGCGTCTCCTCCTTGGCTAAAGTGCGTGAAGCGACCAAACGTGCTTGCTCGCGTATGGTCGGGGCTGTGGCGAAGTCGCTGAGGGTGAGGACCAGCCCAGCGGCGCGGGCAGCTGCCGCAGCACGGATGGCGGAGATGGAGTCACCGCCAAGTGCATAAAAGTCAACATCCGGATTGATCGTGGAGGGATCGGAAGTGAGCGCTTTTGCCCACGCCGCCTGGACGGCACTTTCGGTCGGTGTCAATGACTCCAGCAAGACTGGCGGTAGCACAGCCGTGTCCGGACCGCTGGCATCGTTGGCCAGCTTCTCAAAAGCTTTGCGGTCCGTTTTCCCACTTTGAGTGAGCGGGAAGGGCCGATGCGGGATAAGGAGCGCAGGCATCATGTTCTTCGTGATCTTTGACGACACCTCGGCAAGTACATCTCTGAGCAGATCCGGCTCGGTAGCCTATCATTGTCGTGAGCAGTGGTCCAAATCGAGTGGTCTCGACGAACCTCCATGTCCAAGAAAGCAACGAGCTCTTCACGACCGTGGACCACACGCTTGACGACACAGGCTGCCCGAATCTGACCACAAGTTGCGTTGATCAAGGCAGCTTCAACTTCCCCCGTTTCGATGCGCTGTCCGCGGATCTTGACTTGAGCATCTGCGCGGCCGTGATAAAGTAGCATGCCATCCTTCCACGAGCAGAGGTCGCCAGTATTGTACATGCGTGCAGATCCTCCCGCAAATGGGTCCGTCACGAAGACACGTTTGGTGAGGTCTGGCTGGCCGAGATAGCCAAGTGCAACTTGGTCCCCGCCAATATACAGCACGCCGATGGCACCCGGTGGAAGGAGCACCCGTGTCTCAGGATCGAGCACATACAGCCGGTTGGTACCGAAGGGTCGTCCAAACGTCAGCGGGTCGTCCTCGCCTGTGAGTGATGCAAATATGGACATGACCGTCGTTTCCGTTGGCCCACCGGCGTTCGCGAAGACGTAGCCGGGCCGGACGACTGCGGACGGTAGGAAGCGAGCGCGAACTTGGGGAGTGAGCGCCTCTCCGGCAGTGTAGACAGTCAGAAGAGTTGGGACTGCATGTGGGTCCAGAAGCGAAAGCACCGTAGGCGTGGTCTCGAGGAAGGAGATACGAAGGGCATTCATGACTCCCGCCAGATCGTCGAGCATCACATGCTTGGGCGCAAGGCATAGCGTACCTCCACAGGTGAGAGGCAGCCAGAGATCCCAAACAGACTACACTCGGCGTTCAATGGACGTATCGTGCAAAGGAATCAAGATCACTTACGACATCGAAGGCGTAGTTGGAGAATTGAAGGACACGCAGCGTGTGCCCATGTTGCCGCAAAAACTGGTTGTGATCTGGGCCGTTGATGATCGAAGCCACCACTGCACGGTTAGGAACACAGACACCCTTTGGGACCCCGGTGGAGCCTGAAGTGAACATGATGTAGCACACGTCCTCGGGTTTAGATTCGTTCACTAGTCGCGCAGGTCCGGAAGTTACCGACGGTGCACTATGTATCACAATGTCGACGTCCAACAAAGTCACGTTTGGAAGTCGAGATCCAAGTTCCACGTGTAGAGCCGAAGTCGTGAGGCAGACCGTCGCTCCGGATGCAGCGTGGATCGCCTGAGTCCGGCCAGATGGATGCTCGGTGTCGAGGGGTGCGTATGCTGCACCGGCTTTGAGCTGGTGTCGTTTATCAGTGACAATAACTCCGCATGCATTAGAGGAAACGGCTAACCGTGGCGAGAATAGAAACGATCATATGGATCCCTTTGTCGAAAAACAGTAGTACGACATCACGCGTGCACACGCCGAGCACGTTCACGAGATGCTGGGCGAGCTGTGTGGCGAGCGCGTCGAGTTCGGCATAGGATAGTGTGGTCTCGATGCCAGGAACCTGATCTACCCACACAAGCGCTGTCTTATCTGGATAGTCTGAAGCAGCACGCTCGAAAAAGTCTATGATGCGAGCGCATTCGGGAGTCGGCACCTGCGTCGATGCCGGCGCAGATGCCCAGGTGAGAACTTTGGGAGGGGAAGTGTGGGTCATGAAAGGTCGCCACCATGGTCGCCCGAGGATGTATTACAGCTGTCGAGCATGCTCCATCAAAGAACGCCGGCCTCGCGTTAGTCTCGTGTACCTGAACACGTAATCTGTGTGACGCAGAGCAGCGCAAGGTCCTCGAGGGATGTCTCTTCTAATCCGCGGAACTTTTACCCGCGTCCACCTGCTCCTTCCTTCGGCGCATCACTGCGCACACAATGCGGCCGGCCCACTTCGAAGTGTAACGTAATTTCGCCATTCTTTACGACGACTACAAGGGTGCTGCTCAGGCATCTTGAGCCTACTCAACCATAGCTCCGGCGGCTCCCTACGTCTGAGCGACATTCGCGCACTCTGTTCGATGGATACCCCGGTTCATCTGGACGCCTTGCCGCGAGAAGCGACAGAGGACTTCACAGTGAACGAAAGTCAACACGGTCTGTCTTCTCGCCGTGGACCAGTTGACCTCTCATCTCATCCGTGCAGCCGGAAACCCAGAGACTGGCAGCCATGGATCCGTTGTTTGGATCTTTGTTGGTCTAGCCCTTGCGGTGTTTATATCTGCCTTGGATGAGACTATCGTGCGCGTTCAAAGCTACAAGTTCCAGTCAATCAGCGAGTAATCAATGTACCAGGTTGCCACTGCCGCGGTTACAATCACATCGGAATTCGATTCATTCAAACTTTACCCGTTCGTCGCTCTAACTTATCTGGTCTCTGTCAGCGCCGTCCAACCGCTTTATGGTACTTTTTCGTCCTCAATGCGATCCGCCCTTACTTATGCTGTGCAGCCACACTATCCGATACATTTGGTCGTAAAGGTCAATTATGTTCTCTTAACTCGTCAGTCATATGCTCACTCAAATCACAGCCCCGATCATGGTTGGAATCTCCATCTTCTTCATCGGTAGTGTCGGTTGCGGCTGGGCCCAAAGCATGACAATGTTTCTCGTCTTTCGCGCCATATCGGGGCTTGGGGCCGGAGGCTTGGTCTCGCTTGCATACATTGTTATTGCCGACATCTTTCCTATCGGTCAGTAGGACTGATGATGAATGGCTGGTTGTCGAGCTAAGAACTTTGTTTCAACAGACGTACGCGGTAAATACACCGGTGTGCTCGAAATGGGCTTCAGTTTGGCTACTATCCTCGGTCCCATTCTCGGCGGAAGTAAGCTGTGATCTTCACGTTTGAAAGTAAACAAGCCGAGCCTGACGTACGCGTAGTTTTTACCGAGGAAGCAACATGGTACGCACTGAATCAGCTCCCACGAGCAACCTAACTCATCTTCAACTGCAGGCGTTGGTGCTTCTGGATAAACATGCCCATCATCGCAATCACAATGACCATCATGGTTTTCTTCTTCAAGAAGCCCCGACCCGAGCTGAAAATCATCGACGGACTTCGGCAGGTCGATTTTCTTGGTTCGTTTTTGCTTGCAAGTGCGAGTGCGTGCTTTCTCGTACCACTCGTGAGTCAATTTCACTCTTACTAGCACGCACGTGCCAATTGGCTACACAGAGCTTGGGTGGCAATTACTGGTCCTGGAAGGCACCTCAAGGAATCATTCTCTTCATCCTATCTGCACTCGCCCTCGTGGGATTCTGTGTGGTTGAGCGCATTCGAGGGCCTCATGCGCTACTTCCGCTTCGCCTGTTTCGCAATCGTGGTCTCGTTGCTGCATGGGCCTCTCTCTTCTTCTACAGCATGGTCTTCATCACCTTCTTCTATTACCTGTGAGTAATGCTGTTGGTGAACTGGCTCACTATTCTCACTTGCGCGAATCTGCCTAGAGCGGTTTGGTTTCAGGTGGTCAACGGAAAGAAGGTAGGCCCGAATTGGGCTGGGAACACCACACGGCTGATTGAATGGTCGACCAGCCCGCCATCGTAGCGGTCGAGTTCATACCCGTGTTCGTCGGCACGAGCGTGGCAGGACTTGCTTATGGGCCGCTCATGGCTCTTGCCAAGCGCATCATGCCGAAGGTCTCACCCATGCGTACGCTCTCGCTGGTCGGAGTGGTGCTCTTTGTCATCGGCACTGCGCTTCGTGCAGCTGTGTCGCGGAACACGCCAACATATGCTCAAGTGATAGAACTAGTCGTGTTCGGGCTCGGTGCGGGGCTCACCGTCCAATCGTGCTTCATAGCTGCGCAAGGCGCTGTCTCGTCCGATGGTACGATCTTGCATGTCTTTGAACGTGTCGCAAGGACTGAGTTACAAAATCAGATGTTGCGATGGCGAGTTCGATTGCTACGCTCTCAATCAACATGGGTGATGCGGTCGGTCTAGCCATCTCTGGTGCTATCAACCGCGTGGCGCTAGCGCGGCACTTCGCCCGTATACCGTCCAACGTCATCGTACGCACCTCAATACATCTTTCGCCTTTCTTCTCTACTTATGTAAATGCGATAGACCTCGTCCACATTGGCCAGGGTTGCATCGGACCCCTCCCTCGTGTACGAGCCAGGTGTGCTAACCTCTCAGGCGCAAGAGCTCGTGATCGCCGCTTTTGAAGCAAGTATTCAGCTCACGTTCCGTGTTATTATCGCATTCGCCACTATTGCGCTACTCACGGTCTTCTGCATTCGGCATGCACCCGTGACTGCGCTCTCGCCAGTCTCTGATAGCGTAGACGGCGTCGAGAAACGGGACGAGTTAGCTGTGTCTTCGGACACCCGTGTGTGATCGAGGTCAACATTTATATGTGTACTGGAGATGATAATACACATTCGTAGCTTGTGTTCGTGATACTGTACCTTTTCGACCAAAAGTTCATCGACCCCGGTCTGAGCTAGCAGCGATGTTCTCCGACAAACCTGCAACGTTCGAATCCGGGGTCAAACGAATCTGTGGGCAACGGGCGATGAACTTTCGTCGAAAAGGTACAGTATAGAGAAGATAGATGACTTGCAAGGGGACCGATTTCTCGTTGTATTGCATTTGATTATGGATGACCCACCAAGTGATCACATTTTTACTTCAGAATACGGTCACCAAAGAAAGTTTGTAACTGCCGACTACACTGAGGCAGGGATCTCCAACATATGACCCATCTTCTCCACCTTGGTTTTGATGTACTTGTCGAGATCTTCGCCGTAGGCAGCGCCTCCGCCAATCAGAGTCGCTCCTGCCGGGCGCGCCGTGCCATGCTCGTGATCACACTGCCAGCTGCGTGGTACCATCGAGACCTGCTCAGCTACATCGACACCGAGCGCGGTTATAGATTCGACTTTGGTGGGGTTGTTGGTAAGGAGGCGGATGTTGCACGCCGAGCACTTGCAGTCTGAGAAGCGTCAGATCAGATTATTCGGATCGTGCCTGAGAGACGACTAGACCTTCAGCCGCTTGCATCGTCGTGTTTGCCATCACCAGGTCCTGAGCAAGACCAAGGTCGCGTAGGATCGCAGCCGCGACCTCGTATCCACGCTCGTCGGCACCGTGTCCGAGGAGGAGGTTGGCGGCCACGGTGTCGTGACCCATGTCCTGCAGGTTGTACGCGCGAAGCTTGGACGCAAGACCAATACCACGACCCTCTTGGCGCATGTAGATGACCACTCCCCGGCCAGGAATGGTCTTGGCGCTGCCATCGGCGGCGGTGAAGGTGATTGGCTCCGCAATACGACGCATCGCCTCATCGAGCTGCTCGCCGCAATCGCATCGCATACTACCAATGGTCTCGCCAGTGTAGCATTCGGAGTGGATGCGGACCAGCGGTGGTGGAATGGAAGAGTCGGTAGTAATAGACGCAGGAGCCGAGGCTGAGGGTGTGCGGATGTCCTCAGAAAGACGACCGTCGTAGGCTCCACGAATGAGGCGATCCATCGCTGTCTCTCCGTCAGCCCAGGTGGCATCAAGTGTAGCGCTACGAATGGCAGGCGCGGTCATAGGCGAGCCTGATAACTGAGCGGGGTCGATGACGATAGCGAGATGCTCCTTCGCGTCGTGGTTGTTGTGATACAGGTGAAGAAAGGCAGGGCCGTGTGGGGTAGGGATACGTGCACGCGCAACACACTTGGCTTGTACGTCGGGCCGTATGACCCCCGGGAACGGGGAGATCTGAGCGAGGTTGGGCTCGCCGGTGTGAATCTTTCGCCCCTGTTCCATGTGGCGACTGTGGGCGGAGCATCAATACGTCTGTCGAGGTAACGAAACGACCTTTCTCACGCAGAGACAGTTGGCGTTTGGATGGAAACATAGCGAAGGTTGATCTTTGTTGCCGATCGACGGCCGAGGCGAAGGGAAGACTGGAATCCGCGGCGGAGCATGGCGACAGGGGGGACTGTTTTAAGGAGTGAAGTCGGGTCGATGAAAGCTCCTGGTGCAGCAGCGTGGGGGGCAACTCAGACTCGCTCCTCTCAGGTAGACTTGTTTTTCAACGATCCTGCATTAGAGTGGCACGTGTCGGAAGTTGTGGTAGCCAGTCACGTTCATGAGGTGCCATCAGAATCACAGCACTTGCGTAAGCTCCGGGCGAAAGAGAACCTGGTGCCGGCGCTATGGTCCTTTAATCCATCAAGATCGCGGCGGAGACAAGGTGGCCGCAGCGAGTAGCCTGATCGTAACATTTTTGGGTCGCGCACGTGGAGCTGCCAGTACTTTTTGAATATAATTCACCGTGGTCTGCGGCTGATGATCAGACCACTAAAAGAATCGACTCGGCCTCCGAGCTGCATGCGGAGAACAGGGTAAGGTGCAGCAAGCTTTGCGGAGCTCCGAGTCGATCGGCGATCGTAACATTTTTGGGTCGTGCGCGCGGAGCTGCCAGTACTTTTTGAATATAATTCACCGTGGTCTGCGGCTGATGATCAGACCACCAAAAGAATCGACTCGTAGCTGTGCAAAGCTTGCTGCTCATTACCCTGTTCTCCGCATGCAGCTCGGAGGCCAACTCGAAGCTGTGTACGTCTCTAGCCACTTCCTCCCTCCATGGCAGGACTTTTCCGACTTGCGAATTATCTCAACCGCGCCACAATCTATGTCGGTCGCTCAAGGAGTGTGCTTTCTGTAGGCTCGCATCTAGTTTTGGCGAACTCGAGGCCTGTCGGTGCTGTCCGCAATATTGGTACCCAAGCCTTTGCTTCCACCCACGTGTCGGATCGGCGAGTACCATCGGCGTGTATGTCAACCACGTATTGAACTTCTTGCAACGATCAGTATCATCGCCTTCCGTGAAGACGACAAATACCTCGTCTGCAAACAATGCGGGACACAACATGGCGCAACCGCCAAACATGAACTTCATAACTGCCACATTTGCGATGTTCGTGCCCAATCCGTTTGGGAAAGAACATATACCTAACTGCCGCATTCAGGATCCGCGCGAGTCAGTACCGTCAACGGGGCAAGCATGGACGACGCTAGGCGAGGCCAAGGCCAGCGGACAGCACAAGAACGTGATCCACCAGCAGTATCCGAAGGAGCCCTACATATACACCATCCAGACGCAGTCAATCCTCGGCATTGGTCAACGCTGTTTTCTCATCCAGACACCAAAGGGAAACATTCTGTGGGACTGCCTCGCCTACCTCGATGACTCCACGATCCGGGAGGTCAAGTCCTACTCTCGCTCATACCGAGTCCAAAATCTGATCTTCGGTCTCACACAGATCAACGCATTGGGAGGCGTTGATGCGATCTCCATTAGTCACCCTCACTTCTATACGACGCACCTAACATGGTCGCGTGCCTTCAACAACGCGCCCGTGTATCTCTCCTCCGAGGAGGCTCATCTTGTCTCTCGTGCAGATGTTCACGGCGTGCGACGCTTCGTGGAGGAGAAGAACTTCGAGCTCCTGCCTGGCTCGGGGGCGACGCGGATCAAGACTGGTGGCCATTTCCCAGGCAGCTCTGTGTTGCACTACAAAAACAGCCTCTTTGTCGCGGATAGTCTGCACGTCACACGTGTACGTGGCTTGAAAGCGACAACAGTGTCAGAAACTGATGTCCATGCACAGACCGCGTTGTGGGACGCCGATCGCAAGCCCGGTACCGCCTATTATGCCTTCCTCTGGTCGCATGTCAACACGGTTTGTCCTCTTCATTCGATTGACCTATTGCAGTATATGACGAGCATGCTTAGATCCCACTCACGCCTCACGCTATTGGGGGAATCATTTCGGCTATTCGGCCCTATGATTTTGACACCGCTCACGGTATGTTTCCCAATCGGGACTTGCGCTTTGCGAAGCAGCGTGCGATCGACTCGGCTCGCATCGTAATCAACGCTATGGGTCACTGCGCGGACGATTATGTCGCCCCCGCTTAGGTTAATATGTACTGCGCATACGTGCGAATTGACTATCATAATGTCTCACCTCGCGGTCTGAGCTTGAGCTTGGTGCAGTCGTGCCCATCGCGGGAACTTCGGCCCACTTTCTGGCCCCAGGTACATCTTGTTGGTTCTCGGCCCTTCCTCTTTATTCCCACTTCGAATGCATTGGGCTCCGACGTCCGGCGATGAGCAATACAGTCTAAATTGTTCATCAGGAGAGGTCATTCTGTCTGTAGGTGTCGTAGCGCCATGTAGCTGAACCTTGTCTACTGCAGTGCTCTACAGCACCCTTGCAGACAGCAAGGGCTACATGTAATTTGATAACCTGTACGGCTTACATAGCACTAGGCTAGATGTTTCTGCATACACACTAGTTACCCACATCACTCAAAACTGACTTAGAAAGGCAATTCCACAGAGGGCACTTGTGTCCGGAAGGATTCACCCCATACACGGCTGTTTCTGGACACACAAGCACGATTTTCATAGTAGCCTTTCATGTCATGATAATCCATGTACAGATCACAATGCCTTTAACACCGGCCTGCGCCTGCGGCATGCACAATGCATTCTGGCTCTTCTCATACCCTATCTCCACATTGACGAGGTGGGCACGGAGCTCGCCGCACGTCGCTTACGCTTCCGTACGGTCGCGCATATCTGCACGTAGCCGCGCACGCGCGGCGGCCGCCTGCAGCTTCTGGGAACGCGATCAGCCCTCGTTGTTGCGCCAAAGCGTGCCAGGGTGTGTACACCGCTAGCACCGCACACAGGTTCTCAAAATCCGTGCGCATGGCAGCGACCGAGTCCGCAAGCTCGTAGCACCTGCGCGTTAATCCCGCGGTGCTCCGTGTTGAGCTCGAGTCATCAGGAAAGGATGAGGTTGCTACACAGAAGTAGGTAGAAGTACGTAGTTTTATAGGATCTGTAGTGAGGTAGCCCCTACCCGAACCCCTTGTAGCCGGCCAAAGTCTATGTAGCCGGGAGCTAGGCACGTATCTCACCTTTAGCCTTACTGTAGCCGGTTGCAGCTAGTCAAAACCGCTGTAGTTTGCAGTAGTGACAGTTAGGCGCTAGTAGTTGTCCTTACTGCTGCCCCAGCCTTTACATGGCGTATACAACACAAAATATGTTATCAAACTAAGATACATAAAAGCTCATCACCATTCAAAGCACCAAAGTCGTTGAGCCGGCTCGTCGACGTTGATGCCGGCGTGCGCGGAGCCGAGTGCAAACTCATAGCACCACGACGCTGGCCTGTTCATGGAGTTGGGGTGCACCAACACCGCCAATCAATTCACCTACGCAGAAGCCCTGCATCTCCGTCGCTGGCAGACTTGTCGTAGCTTGCGGGGCAGTGGAACCAGATAAAACGATTATGAATTAGCTGCCAGTTCATACGACGCGCAAGCACCAGAAGGTAAGAGTTGTAGTCGAGCTATGGTTAATTCCACATCCGAATCACAGACTCATAAACGAAGAACATGATAGCTGTGTTAGGTATCACACGCATCAAATGCGCAGACAATCCGCTGTAGAGGCTATGCACGCCCTCCTCAGCGATGATGAGGCGCAACGTTTGCACGAGGCCTGTGTATTTGACTTGTCCGTCCACAAGTGGTTGCCTCAGCCTCGTTCGGAGCACCTGCAACACTTCAGTATCCACTGTCAGGAGAAGGACGCGAAAACTGTACTTCGTGCGGATATGTGATAAGTGTGGCAATGCATTTTGCGGCGCCTGCGCTCCCGGTCAAGTCTACCCATGTGAGCAGGCCGGTACGCCCTTCCGTGGCACGTGAGAGCCTCTTGAAGTGCTCGTACAGGGTCCACTGGATGGCGCCCTCCGCAACGCCGAGAAAGCTCGCGCTTAAGCCCCTATAGAACCCTCGCGCGCCCTCGTCATGAGCGATCTGCCGGACAACGGCCACCACGCCACGTGCCGCCCCCCGCGATCTCTGCTCGAGTTGAAGACGCGTCTTTACAACCCAAACGGGACTCATGCACGTGCTTGTCGTCGCACCTGCGAGCGCAGCGGCAGCCAGTTGAACGTATGCATTCTCTACACCGTCGTTGAATCGCGTGGCGATAATTTGCTTGCCGTTCCCATAGGTGAAGAAGCTGATAGAGCGGCCAGGAATGACGCCAGCGAGTGTCGGGCCGAGACCCTTGAACAATGCGCGGGACGACTCGTTGCGATAGATGTCGCTTTTCAGTCAAAGTTAGGCGCAGCCCGAATTGCAGATATGAAACAAAGCATACCGAAGGAGTTGGCCAGTTTCGACGAAGTTGTACAGCATACCACTGGGTCGTTTTGTCGATAATGTCATGGCGCCGGTGATGGAGAAAGTGTAGCCAAACAGGTTGGATTGCAGGCGCGTTTTCACCACATCGAACGGGCATGTTATGATTGCGCCTGCCATTCCTCCGAGACTCAAAAAGACTAGCGTAAACGAGCGGCAGGATATGGAGATCCCTATAGACGTACCCTCCGGCAGCGAAATGTGCCCATGACTTGGCAGGCAGGAAGCTTCGAGGCGCAGCTAGAGGCGTCGAATGAGACGCCATGTCCATCAGTTCTTTCGAAAGATTTGGCGACATATGCACACAAGGCAGGGAGGACACAACTTTAAGGCCGATGTGCGATGTGCAGAGCGGCCTCAAACGAAGACGTCAACACGAGTCAGAATGGGGTGTCTGGGATTTTGGACGGATCAGAACGTGCGTGTACCCAGTGCATCTGTTGGTGCCGAGGCAGTACAGGGGCAACACGGGCGAGGATCGAAAATCAATCTCAATTCAGTGGTCCTACTAGCCCCACGTGGGATGAATTCCGATGGAAACGTAAGTTGTCGAAGAATCGGCCGGTTCCCCGCATCCTCGGAGAGCAGCAGCGCAGTCTGGGAAGCTAGCGGATGTAGCGCGGGTTTCCATCACAATGGCGCCAGTTAGGTGATGCTGCTGCCTACAGCAATGAAACAAAAGATGGAGCCGAAAGGAGCCGGCCGGATTACGTGGAGGAGAGATCACGGGAGGGCGCGCTCACATGCCGATTCGCCATCCTCCGATTCACGGCGGCCTTCCTCTGGCCCACGGTACCAGTTGACTTCTGATGTGGACACGCTCTCCCACGCGGTGCCAGGGTGTGTGGTGAAGAGGCCTGCGAGTTGATGTACTCGCCTGCTCATTTCTTGACCTTCACACGATGTCGATGCTTCCTTCCCGTGTTCCTGCGCAATTCCTTAAGGCATCTGTTCGCTATACACACGTCCGGTCCTTACATGGTTTGACTTCCTTGTCACTTTGTTATGCTGCATGATGATATATGCGACCGATACAGGACACTCTCCTCGATCTCCGCTGGCCTTCGCTTTCGATATCGTGCGCGACCGACCTCTCCTTTTCTATCTAGAAAGTGTTGATGCTATGAAATCAGGACGGAGTTCTCATCCATGGGCCTTCTGTGCTGCCGGAGGCAAAGCGTGCTTTGGCCATCTTGGATGGTCAGAACAAACATGGCATGTGAGTGAGTTTGCGATCACACTGATAAATCCACTGATGATGTACATAGCAAAATCCCGTACATCATGGTAGATCCCTTTTGAAACATGCTATTTCGTGCTCTCGTGCTCACTGTCTGTCAGATGACGAACGGAGGCGGTGCATCTGAGCTGGACAAGGCTGCCCGATTGAGCGAAGAGCTGGGAGTGTTGGTAGGGTTTTGCTTTCGATTCGTGTCATTGGGCTACATAACTTATTGGTGCACAGATTGAGCCCAGCCAGATAGTGCAATCTCACACTGTGCTTCGATCCTTTGTCCACAAGTACGCCGACGACCCTGTTCTGGTTCTGGGTGGCGTCGGCGATGCCGTCCGTCATGTTGCTGAAGGGTGAGTCATGTCGTCGACATCGTGGTTGGTATCGAATGACCGTGCTGCAGATATGGTTTCAAACGCGCGTACAACTCCCTCGACATCCTCGCAGGGAACCCCAGGTATGGGTCCACACTCTTCAGGTGACTGGGTGCATGTTTATCGTTGCGCAGCGCATGGCCGTTCCATCGTCTTAGTCCTGAAGAGCTATCCTCTGCCAAGGTGACTTCCTGCATCTGATCTCACATGACGCCTATGTTAACATAGCATGACACACTCGCAGCCTATAGACCTGACGAACACAGCCTTCCGCGCTGTCTTCGTGTTTTGTGACTCGCGCAACTGGGGTCTTGATATCCAGATCATGGTTGACGTTCTTCGTGGCCAAGGCGGCGTCATCGGCGCGACCTACCGCGGACCAGATCAGCCTAACGAGGTTGAGCTCATCTTCTGCAATCCTGATCTTCTCTGGCGAAACAACTTCCCTTGTCACCGTTTCGGGCAGGGCGTGTTCAAGGAGGCTTTTCAAGCTGTGTACAAGGTACGTGATCGAAGTCGAGGCTTTTCTGTATGCTCAACCGGTGCTACAGAAAATGACTGGTGGGTCGTACCCGTATACTCAATATGGAAAGCCCACGCCGGAAACGTACCATTTCGCCAAGCACTTACTTGTTGATCGGGCGAACGCGTTCGCTGGAAGCACTACGCCACATGCGCAAGAACCTAGCGTGTGCGTAAATTGCTCTCCGCTCGGAATGAGTCGCTGATCCTACTCTCTTCCAGGTACATGGTCGGTGACAATCCCGAATCTGGTGTGTTGACATGGACCTCTGTTCTGCGGGATGCTCACCCATGCCTCTGTAGACATTGCTGGCGCCAACGCGGCGCGCTGGTCTTCCATTCTCGTCCACACTGGTGTGTACGATCCCTTGCTCGGCCTTCCGCCTACGCATCAGCCGACCATCGAGCTCGCAAATGTTGAAGACGCGGTGAAGTGGGCCTTGGCGCGAGAGGGCGTAGAGTTATGAGCCTGTCGACGCATGTTACGCAATGATAGATGATGTTTTTCATTATGTGGATTTGGTGGGTGTGATAGACAAATAAAACGCAATATCGAGGGTGAGCCTTGTGTTGTGCAGGCATTCTTCACGTGCCCGGATCGACCTGCTTTCTCGATCACTAATAATGTTGGAACGTAACTCCGAAAGAGACACAATCAGTACAATGTTTTTGAGCAAGAAAAGTAGGAGGCCGACAGCAGACGTCACCTCAACCATGACAATAGCCGTCAATTCTCAAAGCATGTCATTCTGAGTAAAGGAAATGCAGGGTGAGCACTGGCAGGCTCGGCTCATAGCAAGATACAGAGAGTGTGAGCGTGTTCATGGTTGTAGGTTGTAATCGTAGTATCGCTTGTACGAGTAACTATTCGAAGAGCCTTCCAGCCTGGTTCTGGACTGCGCCCGCAACGAGCTGCCCACCCAGGCAACCAACACTCCATGGCCCCACCCGGCAGCGGCAGCGCTCGACCAGCGCAGCTTGGCATCTCGGTCGGCATACGTGAAGCCCATCGCGTTTGTGACGTTGAACTGTTGTGAATTCGCTTTGCTCCTGGCGCCACAGTGTGATGTATTGAGCTTACTGCGATCGCTAGAACAACGATGGGGATGAACCTAAGAGGTACATCAGCCTCTCACCTCACCGAACAGCAAGGGATGCTCACGAAATACTCAGTCGAAGAATGGAGACAGTCAGAATGGCTACCCATGCTGCGGGTTACGCGTACAAGGCGATCCGGAGAGTAATGTTGGATAGGCAGAGCCGTCAAATTGGAGCACCCCTCCCCAAAACATCCTGTGAGCGCCCATTAGATATAGGGATGTATATCCACGAAGTAGGACTGACTCAGAATCGATAGGATTTGCTGGTCGGGAGGGCTGTATGGATCCGTTAGGGAGCAACTCACAGCCATAGATGCGAACTGACGTCGCGGCTCTCAAACAGCCAACAGCTTTCAACGTCATCATCCACCTGCGCGCGTAACCAGTTAGGCAGCATTCCAATGTTCCCTGTAATGATTTACCTGGTTCCAGTGCCTCAAGCCAACTAGTTTTTGCCCTGACACGTTCTATGACACCTGTGAGCAACCAGCAAAACCGAAAGCGCAGCTTATCTACCCTGCATGTCCAAAGGTCCATTGCAAGGAAGACCACGATGAAGACTGCCATCGGGACGTAGATGCTGAACATGAAGCTGCCCAAGACACAGACCACAATGGCACGTATCCGGAAGCAGAAGAGGAACAGCAGCGCAGCAGGATGGATAGGTCGAGGGCTCTATCAAGACGCGATCATCCAAGTGATGGTAGATGCCCGACTTGCCGGAAGGTAGATGCGATACCTGCGCACTCGTGTTAGCAGTCATGTATGAGAAGACGATAACGACATTCACCGGACTCGGCATCCGAATGGTTGACTGCCATCTGCCCGTCGGTTGACCGGTTCGCTGGTGTGAAAACAACAGGCAATCCTCGAGCACCACCGGTCGGCCGTAACGGAGGTGCGAGCTCCTCGTCAGGTTCGATGTTATTGTTGGACAGAGCTTAGTGCGAGCTCATGGTGGATGGAGGACGAGTGGGTGAGCGCCAAAGACTCGGCCGCGTTGGCTCGCCAACTCCGCTGGGAACCATTCCGCGGTCGCACTCCGCACTCTCTCTTCCACCACCATCGTCAAATGATTGAAGAAGAAGCTGTACGGGCGGCGATTACTAGCGCCGCCTCCGAACCCTCTAGCTCGTCGGCTGCTCGTGCGGCAACGCAATCCTTCAAGCCCGCGAACACATTATCCGGGACTGCGCCCTTCACGAGCACGCTCGTCATTACCTCCGAGCCTCTCACTCCCCGTCATCCTTGGCCTTCCCGCCGACCTCGCTGCCTCCGCTCAATTCTTGGCCAACTCCTCCATGTTCTCGAAACCCCCGCTACCTGATGCCCCGGACCCTCAAGACGACGCTGGTTAGGTCAGTTTGTTCTCGCTTCGAGGCCTTGGTTTTGTTTCCGTTTTCGCGCTCTGCACAATTCCCGCATACATTCACATCGCACACTCATCATCGCACCCTATAACCTCCGACATCAAAGCTCACAAAACCCCGCAGACTACATACACAGACGCGCTGCCACGCTTATGCACATTCGGTAGCCCTATAGCGGGATACAAATATAATTTTATCATCAGCATCAAAGTGGATCAGCGCCTATCCTCAACTGTCTCTCCCTCCACCTCGCCCTTTCCCATTCAGGAAGGCTCGAACGGAAGTGTTCGCAGTGAGCATCAGACATCGCAACGAGAGACGCTTCAGCTAAAAGCCTCACAGTCATTGACCTGCTTATTCATCATCATTGCCTCGATGCATTAGTTACGCACCCTATCGTCGAACTTCATGCCAACGACATGTGGACATGCGGAAGGAAGAGCTCTCGCGGTACCAACGGTACCTTTGATCCAGTCTTGGCTCGATATGATAGATTTGCGACTCCATGGTGCGTACTGTCCAGCAAGCATGGGATCTGGGCTGAGATTCAACTCGACAGCTCGTTACATCTGGTTCACGTAGTGCTACAGCTCATGTTCGCTGGGACTCTCCTTCAACACATATGGAATCCGCCTTCTCCAGTCGTGATCGACCAGTGATACCTGAAGAACTTCGGCCTTGGCGAAGTTTTCCTCTGCATCCATTCTGCTGCAAGTTTGAAATCCAAACGCGCGCTCCAGGGGATATCCTTCGCTATCGTCCTTCTAGGCTTCACTATGGCCTTACCGGTCGTCCCCATGCCAGGCACCGGGACTTTCGACGTTCTCCTCTTTGCATTTATCCTTCATATCCTTTTTCTCCATGTTCCGAGCTTGCCGACGCCTCTCTTGTGGTTTCGTCCAGAAGAGGTGTTGCCTTTGGCCATCTTGTTGTGGCGCAGCTTCACCCATATGTGGATACTCATTCTCAGATTCTTCCTTCCTGTACTCCTCTTCGCAACCAACCTCCTCTCCATATCCCTTTCGGATGGTTTTCCCCAACAACTCCCACTTGTGGGCACGACTTTCCCACAAGCACCCATCGAGACACGAGCCGCCTTCTTGACCTTATATCTACTTGACCTTCTCATCGTTCTCACCTCCCTCGCCGTCATCGTTCTCACCTCCCTCGACGTCATCGTTCTCGTGTTCTTGTCTACCTACCTCAACGCCTGCCCTGTTTCTGCCCGCTGGGACCGGTACGGCAAAACAATCGGCATGAAGGCACGGCAGACATTCATACGTGGAGTGATCGCATACACGGCAGACCAACCTGAGACATACCCCTTCCCGACGCCGATTCACATCGTCATTTGGCTCATGGTACGTCTGCCTGCTCTAATTGCAACATTTTGTAGATGGTCAAGGGCAGGCCACCTTCGCCGACGTGTCGAGCTGGTTCTCTGGCATGACCTAGTCGTTCCTTTGACTATTATACCCACAGTTACTACCTGGATGCTGGACCGTAATGTAGCATAAGGTCGCAAATGCTTGTCACTTGATAGTTATCACACAGCCACATAATTAAGTACTTAAGCGCTCCATGCACGAGTCGTGACTCATGAGTTGACAAGCGGCTGTGCAGCCTGGGTTCTAGCGCTTCTAATCTCTCTGTTAGGTATGGAGCAAATGTTTCCGCGGGGCCTGAGCTTATTGTTATCCTATCATGACGATCATGCACCATGCTTCCAAAACATGTATCTTCTCGAGAAGCCAATAAAACAACAGCGACTATTATTCACACCGCACTTCGGCGTAGAAGGATCACCAAAACGACGTGGGTACAAGGACTGGACTGCTCACATGCTGTACAAAAGCAGAGCCTCAAGGTGTCAAGCACTTGCATAACACAAGGCTCTTGTGAGCGACCCCTCACCTCTTTGCCCAATGCCTAAGCCGGTGACGCGGGACAATGTGTGCGAAGCCGTCGTCTCCGGAGTCGGTGCCGTTGGTTCATCGTTGTCAACCGCCGGTCCGTGCTTTCGTCTCGCACTCCTCTCAATCTTTACTTATACTCTCTGCGCAGGCAACCTAACAGGGCTCATTGGTTTGAGTCTGGCGGGCAGCACACTCACGAATATCTCTCAAATGTGCAAAGACGCGGCTGAGAGACACGTGCGCCCTCCTACTTCCTTCGTGTCTTAACATGACTAACACACCGATGTAGGAGAGTTTCAAAGACATCCATGAAAGGGCAGACCAGTTCAAAGCTCTTGTTGCGAACTGCAAGAAGGAGAAAGACGAGCGAAGTCACCAAGAATTGGATGCCTTAGCCAACCGGCTGCATGGGTGTGTCAATGTTCATTCATAGAATCGGTCTCTTTCCTTAATAATCCTCTAGAGAACTCGAATACGTCGGGGATAGATGCAAGGAATACGTCCTCAAAAAGAGATGGCAATATATTGGTGAGATAATCATCCACCACTCTCACATTGGCTCTCTATGCTCAATTACCCGCACAAGTCACTCCCTGGCGCATCAGTGCTGCACTTTTGGACTGCAAGCGAAGACTGAAGAGTGCTAAAGAGTCATTCGAGGCGAGTGGTTCTCTCCTGTGTGCGCGTGTGTGAATACTGCTTACGTGGATCCGTGTGTAGAAGGAATCCTTGGTCATTCTCATGCACGGGCAGAAACGTCTCGAGCATGGTCAGGAGAAGATCCTAGAGCAGCAAGTTGTTATGCACGACCAACAAACTGCCCATTTTGTCGCTATGACAGAGCACCAAACGTACATCCAAGAGGCCATCGTATCCATGAAGACTGGGCACGGAGAGGAATGGGTCAAGGCATACCCCGATCATGCTCGCGCGATATTACTCTCTGTGTGTGCGACATTAGCTCCAGGTGACCGCCGCTTACACTCACTTACAGAATCAATTCGAGGCAATGGATGGCCCCGAACGCGAGCAGTACGAAGCACTCGTCGCGGCTCTCGTCAAGTACGGGGGAGATGCAATCATCGACTTGCAAGACAAGGTTTTCCGAGGCGACGAGATTCTGCCAGGAACGGTATGGGTTGGACACTGGAAGAACGCACAAAGCGAAACGTCTCAAAAGGTTTGTGTACTCAGCACAAATTGTCTCCTCGGTGCTCAGACTTTGGATTGCAGTTCTGGGTACGGAAGGTGAACACCACGATAACCGAAGAAGACAGAAAGGGAGAGACTAAAACAATACGGGTAAACACCTTTCGTGTATTTGTGTATTCAGATCTAATGATGCGTATCAGCGTCTGCGAGACGAGGTGAAGATGACAGCTGCAATCACACATGATAACATCATGCGCTTGTACGGCCTCTTTTTTCATCAAGGAACAGACATTGGACCCAGCATGTATACGGTACGAGACGTTTACCAGCATGCCAGACATGCGCCTAATGTAGGGACTGCTCAGGTGTCCAGATTTGAGGACTACGAGATCCTGGATCGGTACCTCACCTTCACTGGGTCTTATACGTTCCATGAACTAAATGTGACTTTAGCTACCTCACTGCACACCCCAACGAGAACCCGGTTGGTGTGGTAAGTGTCTTGTTCAGAAAGATGTCTTCCCTTTCATATCTGGTACAGCTCATAGGCGCTGCACGTGGCTTGGCACACCTCCACAAAGGGGCATCGGTTTCTAGCCAGCCGATTGTTCATGGCGATGGTGAGTGCTGTTGTTCCATGGCAGTAATTGCTCTTGAATAACCGTCGCATAGTGAGATGCGTATGTGATCCATCCTTTACGCATAGGTGGCATTCATTGACTTTCGTTACCGCTACCAGCACAAAATTGCGGTCACTCCCAGCGTCAGTAGGCTCATTTACATTGTGCAATCACGATCATTCATCGAAATTTGCCAAACAGGGAACGGCCAAGTACGAGTTGACACTGCGATTGAGACTCGCGTAGCTCATGTTGTTACAGGATCTTTGATTTATCATTAGCCGTGGTGATACAGGAAGTTACCAAAAACAACATCATCACTCGGACGTCCAACGGCGGCTCCATATGGTGGTCGGCACCTGAATTACTGACGGTATGTCTGAACCCTTGTCATTGAAGTGCTGGTGTAGCTGATTAGAGTACGCTAAGTCCGGGGACGACTTCAAACCTTCTACTGAATGCGACGTGTGGTCTTTTGGAATTACCATCATTGAATGCCTCAGCATAGAAGATGTACCCGCCCGTGGTGACGATCGTCACCCGTAAGTTCAGCTGAGCTCTGCGCGTCTTCTATCTGCTACTCATGTTTCACCGTATAGATTTTCTTGGTTCCGCAAGGAACACAACCTACCACAGTACTACTCGGAGGTTCTTATTGGCAATAAAGAGTTTGACTACAAGACAAAGCCAACCAGCAAATACGCGCAGAGATATGGCACACCAGAAATCTGGAATATCATTATGCAATGCCTGCAGGTCAATCCACACAGCCGCCTGTCGATGAGCGATGTGGAGGCACGTCTTCAGAGTCTCCCTCTGGTTTGAGGATGGTGATCTGCAGGCTTAGTTAGTCCCCGCATTGTCTCTACATTGTCCCTACATTGTGCTTCTATTCATGTGTCCATGTCTTCCATCTTTTCTTTCTCCCAAAGCTACTCATAATGGTTGGTGTGTGCCCGTTGTGCATTGCCTACCAACTCACCTCAAAGAGTTTACTGGGTTAAACAAGCATCAGCAAAGCTGCACTCATGCTTCCAGAACTGCTGTCACTTCCAGCAGTCACAGCAGTGCGCGTCAGTGGCAGTCACCTCCATCCCATTAGCCAAGTCCGTTTGTTTACAGGACCAAACTTGTAACGGCCAGGTATGGCGGTGTCAGAACAGTAGGATATTACGAGGTGGTGGGTGCGTCATGGCGCCTATGGCGCCGGCTATGCAGCTGTTTGGGCTACTCGGGGTACCTCAGTTGTCTTGTCTGCTCCTGCACACATGGCTGAGGTATGCCCATTTGGACTTTCAGTTTCACCTATATGTATGCTCATTCTGTACTAGTATGCGCTCTGTGCGCTTTTGCTAGACCTTCTGACAGGTTATGAGCCCCACGAGCGCTGCATAGCTCTTTGTATACGATCAAGTCTAGCTACACGCTCAGCCTGCGCGCATCCCGCTACGCTCACCCTCAACTGCTCCGCGACGCGACGCGCAACGCGCCGTGGACCCACACCAAATCACTTTGCACTCCGCCATGTCAACTGTTGCCCGCGACAACTTGCACAAGCCTCAATGCCCGGTCCTCACCAGCTCGAAGGAATTTCCAATCTGGAAGGTCCGCATTATTGCATACCTCATGCGCAAGAAGGTCCTTGGCTACGTGAACGGCAACCTCGTCTGGCCGGCCACAACCACTCCAGCACCCAGCATCTACGCGCCTCTCACCTCTACGGCGTCCTGGGACAAAGCGGACATGAAGGCTCACAGCATCCTCATTGAGCACCTCTTGGACCGCCTCGCCCTCCAAGTCTTGCACCTCAAAACGTCGAAGGCTGTCTTCAATGAGATTCTTTGTCTCCACAAGTCCACCAACGTTGGCGTTTGGGTGTTCTTTGCCCTCGTCAACCTCATCGGAGCCTGCTGGGATGGAGAGTTGCCCGTGGAGGAGCACATCTGTCACAGTTTTCTTGAGCCCCTGGCCCCTGTGCCATGTTTCGGCCATGTCATGTTTCCTCTCCAGTTTCTGCAAGTCCCAAGTGTCACATGACCGCAACGCGACACGTCAGTCACCTGTCCTATGTCCTAGATCACCCATCAAGTAACAGGACTGACACTTGTCCTGCTGCAGTTCACTCTGCAGTACCTGTTGTTATTAAATCCATTGTCATCGGATCTCCTGTGACAGCTGCTCATGCTCTGGGAGCATGGAATGCTGCTGCCACCCGGACATCATTCACATGCTGCTCCGGCTGTCCTTCCAGCTTATTGTCATACGCATGTGTTTTCCCTTCCGACGGATGGAGACTATCTCCGTCGGATACTCATGCTTCCACCTGTGCATGATTATTATTATTAGATCCTCATTTCCTGTATAAATAGTGTAGGTATTTTGCAGTTGAGTCCTCAGACTCAATCTCCTGTTCAATACACGAGTGCCCCCCTTCCTCATCGCTCTCCTCATCCCTGAGCATCCCTCTTTCTTGTGTGC